>JAHWFP010058627.1:0-24942 GCA_023313725.1 Lithobius niger
TATTTTATTCATTTATATATATTTTGTTAAATTTTATTATATTTTATTGTATTGAAGAAATATTGACAATGATACCCGGCTTTTCCCTCCACTTGTCCCTCACGTTTGGCGATGCCATCGGGGACCATTGTGTCCCTGGTAGGTCTAACCTTGGTGGTAAGGCATTCGTGACCCAGACCCAATACCATATACCCTTCCTCTGCAGCCGAGCCATCATCTTCGTTTTAATCTTTTAAACTCTTAAACTTTTGAAATTTATAATTTTTAGTTTTAACACCGGATGGCAGTCAATGGCCAGCAGGTCCTTGCCATTCCGGTTGCATTTGCAACAAACATATATATTATTATTATATTTTATAAATATTTTTCCCGCGCCGCGGGGGGGGGGGGAAAGGAACAACGGCAGCGCCGCGAATGTTGTGGTAAGAAAAAATTGAACGAAAACGCCTACATTCAAGTGCTAAAGTGGAAGGGTTTGCTTTGGGTTGATGATCGCAAAACTGTGGTTTTGTCCTGTGGTCATACGCTAGGACCCAAAAGCTGTGGTTTTTTTTTTTTTTTTTTTTTTGATCATATCATTTGTTAAGGGAGTAAGCAACGTCATTAAAACTATACCAGCAACAAAACTAACGTTTTTAGGGTTTCCTGATGTGTGCACTAATTTACTTTAGTACGAAATTGAATACAGGTACGTTTTCAATAAAATGAGGGATTAAAAATAATCTTTAAAACGAGGATTTGATGGAAATAATTCCCTTTGATGCTGGTGCCCTGAACGTCTTATTCGTCGGTAATAGAATTCTTATTTCCAAGTTATTTGGCCCGCATCAAACTTGGCGAAAGGTTTTTTTCCCCCAGAAATCGATGAGCCAACGGTGGCATCTCGCTCCAATAATTCCCTGCTCCCAACTATCACTCATCCGTATGTCTGCTAAGAAAAGACATTTGATTCATTCTCAGCAGACAAAAACTACTAAAATCATTACATTTTCTTGTAATGTAGCCTACAGATAATAATTCTTAAAGCTGAAGTCAGCTGGTGCATCGACGGATTTCTTTATATTAAAACAAATTTTTTTTAGATAATGAAGGCAAAATTAAGACTTAAGACTTATTTGTGTAACCAATAAATTACAATTAATTAAACATTTCTTACACAAACTAAACTAAAGCAACAAGATTACAAAAGGTTTACGAGTAATTAGTGTGTAGTAGTAAATACAATATCATTCCAACAACTTCTTTAAGGATTCAGCCAACAAATCCCTTGCATTCGTTTGAAATCGCAATTTCATGACAAATAATAATTGTTTTTAATATGAAGAGTTTAACGTTTTAAGGGCATAGACCCATTAGTTTGTTTTTTAGGATTTACTTTATAAGTGTATATTTTCTAAGATGTTTAGGTATATCATTTAAAATTTTAATTGTATATTACTTGGAAATTATTTTACCGTATTTGCTTCTCCATAATGGTAACTTTACTAAATCTCTCCTTAAATTTTATTTCGCTTTATTTTTCTCCAGTTTATTTTTCAGCTGAAAGTAATTTTTAATCATTATTGTGTATTAAATAAAATATTAATATTAAAAATCTTATTTGATTTTTTTATTTCAGCTGTTTTCTTTTCATTTCCTTATTAAACAGAATCGTTAATACTTTGTTTTTGTGTCTTTGAAATCTTAGAAGTAGTGATTTTGCAGCGCGTCCATAAATTTCTAGCTTTTATCTGAGCACTGATTTAATCCATGCTTGATATATCAGCTTCTAATTGTTGTTGTTTATGGAGTTTCTTATTATATGCAAGTTTATGATGAGGTGAAGATGACCGATATACTGGTCTTCCTTAAGCCAAAACCGAGTCAGAGAATTACCTTTGGTCATTTTAAATCAGGTTTAATGATGCTGAATTGGGGCAATGCGCTCGCCCGCTAAAAGATTCGACTTAAAAGGATGTTAACAAGAAATTCATAACTTTTAAAACATAGCTTTAACTTTCAACACATAACTTTAGCTTATGGACCCTAAATACACACGCTAAAGCATTTGGGCAGGTAAAAGTCTTCTCCTTCCGATCTTTCCTCCCTGTGTTGCTCCATTTGGAAAGCAGGTTATTTATTTTGCGGCAAAATGTTGCTTCATAGTGTACGATTCTCAACCAATAAATGGATGTGCATTAGAAGTGTAGAAATTTCACTAGATAAACTACTTCAGAATGATGAACTACTGTTACTTCGACAGTGTTAGTGACCATCTTTCATGTACCATTTCTAAAATATTTCAGCGTGGGTCCTGCTAGTAAATAATAAGTTTTCGATGTTTTTCCTGTTTTTTTTCCCCCTTAAGTCTTACCTAAAGTTCAAACGCAGTGTTTTGATCATCCGACATCAACCTAAAATCCAATTTTAAATTCACAATTCAGGAATTTAATATCCGGAATTTCAGGTTTTCCGTGTCGACCGACCCGACCTTCTTTCTTTTTTTTCACCTTCGCACCCACCTATATTCTCGATCTCGTCTTTAGAAATGCAGTTTTTAGCCAATCTGCTCCCCCCCCCCCCAGCCCCAACCCCGCCCCCGACCCCACCTTTTTTCTTTTACCTCCTTTGATGATTTATGGCTGGGAGCGTTCAACAAGATTTGGACTTGCTCTCGTTTTACTCCCGTGGCAGCTCTCGCGCTTCCCGAGACCTGAATAACGATCACCTGCGTTCGTTCGGAAATTCAAGCTAAGAGAAAGAACACACAAAAGACAGCAACAATCAATAGTGTTCCGTCCAAGCGGAACAAACTGGAGAGAGAAGTGGAAAGAAAAAATCTCTTCCAAGTTCGAAACGTGAAGGAATTGAACCTTTCAGTGACATTCAGAACTTTTTTTTGTGTGATTGGATTCTTTTTTTTTTTTTTTTGGTTCAATATGTCTCGTTAAGTAATTGGCATCTTAAGGTAATGTAATTATTGGAACCAAAATTTCGTCTGGTTGGCCGAACCTAATCCAATGTCTCGATTTGTTTCTTTGTTTTTATTGCAACTGAATAGCAATCCTGCGTATAACGCGAACTTCCAACAGATTCACGATTTAAGATTTCCAGCTGTGATATTTCCGCTGTGAGACTATGGGATGGCAACCGCCATTAAACCAAGGACGATGACATGGTCAGACAAGCCAGGGATCTACTACTGCGGTACCGGCCGAATCTAGGATGATTTACGGGATGTGAATCTCACGAATCTCATCGGGCGAAAGCAGAGGCGAGAACACGAGATTGGTTGGATAATATGGCCGCCGAAAGCGCCGCTGATGCGATTGATTTGTCTTGTTGCCGCTTTCTGTCAACCGAGAGCGACACCTTCATTACAAAACACTGACACTCTTCCTTGAAACAATTTCTGGATAAACGAATTTGTCGCTATTTACCGAAAGGCTATATGCAATCCAGAAATGTAACAACTTTGAGGCAAAAGGCTATACGGATATTTATTTATTTGTTCGTGTAAGCTATTTTTCGGGTGGTTACTGCCATTAAGTTAGTGAATTACTAAGCTTTTTGTCAGTTGCCTCCATTTTCCAGTAGATGGTGGGACTCATCGCCCAAAAATTCACCGAGGAGATTTGCCTAGCCAATTGCTGAACAGGCCTCGAAAAAATGAAATGGGCCACTCGTGGCGGCCATTTTGTCTACCCCCCTAATATTATTGTAGGTCGAGCCTGACAGTTTATTGGTCATGCTCAAGCTGTTCGGTGGCCATCATCGAGAACCTTCGTTCAACGAGTAGGGTAACACTCTCATGGCTTCAATGAAACTGTAAAACAGTTTCCTAAATATTTTCATTTAGAGGCAAACGTTTGAACAAATATTCCAATTGTTATTTACTTTCAGAAATTGATATTTGCATCGTTTTTGAGGCGCACAGTGTTTTCACAATTATTGCAATCTTCCTTTAATATAGTTGCCTTCGTCGCACAACACAGGAGTGATTGATTACAACAGGAATGATGAATTATGGGATGTGTATCTCACATATCTGATCGGGCGAAAGCAGAGGCGAGAACAAGAAGTTAGGTGGCCACCATGGGCACCGTCATGTTTCTTCAGTTTTTAAAATTATTGTTTTAATCTGAAATTGCTGTTATGCTCTTTGTTGGGCGTTGTAATAATTTTGTAAATAAAATAAATAAATAAACAGATTGTGGGATTGGCCTCTCGCGAATCTCATTCAAACGAGAACAGGAAGTTAGCTGGCGCCATGTTGGCGTTACAAAGCGCCGGCCAAGCGCCAGATGGAGTCCAGAGAGCGAATGTTCGAAATGCGTTGTTCCTAGTCCAGTTGCGACCCCCTGCTTCCAGTATGAACCTTTTTCGGTTTTTTTGTGTTGGTGCCAAAAAAATGTGGCATTGTAGAAGCTATTTTGGAATAAGAAATTTAAAAATACAGACTAAAATGAAAATTCGGCTTTGACGGATTCAACTCGTGTATGTATAGAACATTAGCAATAGACGACATACTTGTCGCGGAGTAGGCATCAGAAACTAGTCGCAAGGGACACTGGCAATAAACAGAAGTAAAGACATAGCGTCTTTTGTGAAGCCAAAGCTGTGAGAGGGGGATTTCTTAGGCTTAAAACTGAGCGATTCTTTTGACTTTATTGGCAGCTGCTACAATTTTCAAAAAGTGGAATCTTTTCTGTACTGATTTACAAACCTTAGTATATGTTTCACTGCGCAGGGGATTGGACAAAACAGCGATTTTTAGGTTTAAGAACTCCGTTCTTAGGGCGCATTTACGGAACGAGATCTTTTGCCGAAAGTCAACCGTTCCAAGTCAGCTGTTATTTATTTATGATACGGTTTCAAGTTTCTACTTAATGAAGGTGGCAATGCAATAACAAAATAAGTAAAGAACTAAATACAACAGTACTTTTAAACAGTGCTACAGCATTGTTGTTATTTTACGTTATTTCCAAAATTTGCTATTCTCGCTCAAATAATTAAAACAAGCAAGATAACTAGACGAACTACAAAAAACGAAAGCTGACTGGATGTCGTGTGAAAGGACGTTGACTTGTCCTGGTGATACAAAGCTTTAATCCACGAAGTAAAACTTGCACATATACGACCATCGCAGTCACAACAGACTCCATATCGGCAGATTCAAATTACTTCGTCGGTTAGGGGTGGGGGTAAACTGCCTTGGAAAGAATGTTGTTCATTGGCTCGCATTACGAACCGCAAAAGGAAGAATTTAAATTTCAGTCCAACGTCAATATTACTGAAGCAAAATAGGACGTTGGCTTAGACCGCCGAAAAGTTTTAATAATGGCTCACAAAGCAGGAGAATGGTATGATTGATGGAAGTTTATATTTGACTTCTCTCAGACCTACTCCCTCCCTTCCAACTCCTACCTCCCAACTTTGCCTCTACGTGAACTCGATTATGCGCTGTAATCTGTGTTGCCATGGCGATATTAAACCGCAGTGCAACGCGTTAGGACTTGATGAATTAGTTGATACCAACCCTTGAGTGTGTAAATAATCGTAACTACGAACTTGCGTAGAGGGAATTCCAACCGTGGTAACGCATTAAATGATATTTTAAAAGACTTCTGGCACACACACAATGAACAACTGAATAACGTTGCGTACAAAATTATATGCATTCATTTTCATAATTCTGTGGAATGAACTCTGGCCTGCAAGTAAGGGGAGACCGATATTTTCGTTAAGGGACCGGTCACTACTCATGGCCACAGCGGGGCAGACGATGTAGTTGCTTGTTTAACTGAATATGTGACCTCCAACTTTTCGATGACCCCTACCCCCAATTCCACGACCCTGTAGAAAATTTAACCACCTCACCCAAAGTCCAAAAATATTCTTCCCACCCCCACCACAGAAAGTAAGGTTTACTTATGCCTTTTTGGTTATTAAGTGTAGGTTATTTTCTCTGGACTAATTCAAAAATCGCATTTCACATCGATTGGTTCCCAATTGTGTATGGAAAACGAGCCATGACTTAAAAGTATGTTCATGAAAACACTCAATGAAGTGTTCTTTAAACCACTTTTGATGCACGATGATAGAATACCTTTTGATGTAAGGGATTTTCTCACGCAACTTGGACGCAAATTGTCAGACTCAGTGAATAAACAACCAGAAATCGTGTGTGAGTCCTTAATAAACAGAGCCACCGACTGCAACAACTGCACTTAGTTACGGCTTTCTCAGCGTGTTCAAACACGTTCCACATTAGAAAGACGACGCCATGAGAGATGTGGTAACGCTAATGGGAAAAAAAGTGACCTTCTTACAGTGAGACATAGTAAACGTTCTAGTTTGCAAGAAACTTTGTAACTTGTAGGGGTAGGGAGGTTGGTCTGCATGTCTTCAAGCAGGCAAACAAAAAATAAATAAAAAAAACACAAACAGCATTTACAAGAAGAAAAGTTTTCCATGAAACAAGGTTGTTGACAAAAAGTTTGCAGCGGACTGAGCACTTCCCTAAACTGATGTCCATCGCCGTTTCATCTTCTGTGCGACTTGATGCGTCACATTGGGTGTTAAGTCTGCCCGGGTTTAAAATTTTGCAGGAGGTTGTTAAAATCAAGACTTGGGATTTTGCTTAACATCTCTGTAATGCGTGGAACCGTGACAACCACTGCACTACAGCTGATGTAGGCGAGAATGACCTAGCCTCGATGCGCCAAATACTCAAACCCCCCTACCACCACAACTTTTTTATCATATTCAAAAACTAATCTGGCAAAACGGGTTAGTTAGGAATGGTTCGGCCCTTCAAAGAAGTAATATCAACAGACCAAGAATTTGCCAAGCCAATCCCACCGAATTTGTACTCAAAGCGGTTAAATTAAAAACTAAAAAATGCGCTTCTTTAAAGTTGTTTTTTTCCCTTTAATGTCCAAAGCATTATTCCATGGATTAACGTGACAGAGGTTTGGTTGGTTGATATCACTTTTTTTTGAAGGGCCGGAGACTCTGCCGGAATCCACTTCTTTGTTACATACCGACTTACGATCTTAATATTTCATACAGTTGGGTTACATGCTGTTAATTACATATCGGAAATGAAAATCGGCTTTTCTGGGAGCAAAAGTGCTGTACAGAGAAGCCTACTTTAAAATTATCAGCGGCTGGTTTGGTTGCAATGACCAAGTTGTAGAAAACGTTGAAAAAGTCCCTACGTTTCGCATCAAACATCCGTTTGTCAGTATTATACAGCCTTCGAAATGATTTTTTGTTGTACCTAGGAAAAATGAAAATTTATTGACACGGCAACTAAAACATTTTACATTTGATTAATGACATTCCTTCCTTGGTTTAAGACTGTTGCGCAACCACACGTTAACGTATATCGGTGGCACAGTGTCGTAGGTTTACGGTGGTTCATTATTCTTACATCGAGTGGCAGTGGCCCACTCAGAAATTTTGTTCTGGGTAAGAGGGAGGGGAGGGAGGAAATATTGAAAATGAGGTCCGAGAAAAACATTTAGTGGGACTACAATTCTATTGAATGCATCCCTTTCCCCCAATCCCAACCTAATACCTGTAAAGCCAACTCATTTTCAGTAATTTCAATATGGTTTAAAATGTTGACGAAGCCTATTTCGGAGTTTTTGTTTCCTGCAACAACGAGTGCTATACATGTTGACTTTTGTTACTTTTTAGTCGTAATTTACGGTTCTGAGAGGCGGGGGGGAAGGGGAGGGGGGAGTGATAATGTTCCCGCTTCCCTTTCCTACTCGCCTCCGGGGAAGGGTAGATATTAACTAGTTGTCAACTGGTCGTATTTGTTCCGAGTTTCACGGCTGTTTCCCACAATTATTTCATGAAATCTGGAACAATGCTGAGTAGCACAGTACCCATGGATACTTTATTTCATTCACTGGCCGAGTAAGCGACGTGAATGGCGTTCAGTTTCAACTAAACTCGACATTTTGGCACTTTGGTCTGCCTGTTCTGCAGTTACGGCGAAACGCATCAACTGTTTCGAATGAAATTTTTAAAACACCGGTCATTTAAGTTGTTTTTTTTTGGGGGGGGGAGGGGGTGTGGGGATAGGAAACCGATGGTATTGAAAATACTATAGCCCCCAAATTTTCAATGAACCCCCTCTCAAGACTCTGGGGGAAAAAACGACACTCCCTCCCCCGTCTAAAATCCACGTCCAAAAATATACATATTGATAACTAATTTTTATTTGTTTTATTTATTTATTTATTGAAACTCCCGAAATGTCCTTTAGCTTAGGATGTGGATTTTTAATAGCAACGACTCTTAAAAGAATCCTGTCAGTGGCATTAAAAAAATGCCGATCCTGTTTGAAAAAAAAAAAGAACCGGGGTCGTTCTGGCCTAAATTAAACCCTGATGAAAAGTGACTGGTGGTCACCAACATAAAACCGTACGAATCTACCGTGGCGCCATCTAGCGGCAGTGATATCGGTAACTTTTATAGCTTGCTCCCAGGTGCACGAGAACCTATCACATTTTCACCCGATAATTAAAGAGGCATGTGGCATTTTTGTTTCTTTAAAACAAAATGGCGTTGTGCATTCCTTCGCTTGATGCAAGCAAATGCTAGACAATAGCAGATCGCGCTACATGGTGCTACATTATGCAGACTTTAGATCATTCGGTGACAACATGCCTTTAAATAATTCTTTTAACAGATGTCATAAAATCAGCTCAATTTGATCGTAACTACCTCAACATCTGGTGAAGGAATCTTCCAAAATGCGTCTGCCATCGAAAAACGAACCATTTCTTACTGCTGGTGCAGCAATCTTACACCAGGTGGCGAGAAGTGTTGTCGTCCCGGGGTCAATAGGCCATCTAATCTCTTTCCTTCTCCAGGAGCGCTCTATCAGCGGAAGCAGCTGCTTGGGATTCATTAAGCTTCCGGTCAAGCATTAGCCCTCTCTTTATCCAGGGGCTTTTCGCTCCGTCGTAACTGCAAGGGTCACCGGAGGTTAAGTCGCGGCACTTGAGGGTTTGTGAAGCAGCAACAAAGTTTTGTCGACTTGGCTGTTGCAATTACGGCCTCTACATCTCGAACAATTTTTTTTTATTTTTTTGTAGTTCAGCCCGTGTGGGCCCTTTTTAAACTCAACACGGCGAAAAGCTTTCAAGATTATTCTCAAAGGATTTTCGATAATCTTTCGTCGGACAGAAATTAGTTGGCAAGCTAATTGCGTTTCTCACATTTGTCCCACTTAAGCGCCGAAGTCTTGTATTCGTCGGTGGCTTCGTTCTTTTACAGGTTTTGAAAGAAGAAAAGCTTCGATTTTCACAGTTGCTCTATTAGAACTAATGACGTCAACTGAAATAGGAGAGTGTTAAGAGTGTGCCTTTGTGCTTGTAAGCGCCTCCTAGGAACAACTGCGGTAATCTACAAAGTAACTCAGAAAATAAAGGCTGTTCTTAATTGCCTAACGTTGTGTGGGACTATAACTAATTGAAAGGGTATAAGGTTTCAGCTTGTGGTCGAAGAGTAGTTTAAGCTACAGTACAACTTAAGGAAAATTCTGGAACGTAAATAGGTAAAGAAATAATATCAGACTAGCCATATCGTATGTAACCAAGAATAATAGACTAACCATATCGTAACGTACGCAAATAAATAAAATTATACTAGCCATATTGTAAGTAGGCAAAGAAATAATATGAGACTAGCCATATCGTAAGTAGCTAAAAATAATAGACTAACCACCATATCGTAAGTACGCAAATAAATAAAATGATACTAGCCATATTGTAAGTAGGCAAAGAAATAATATGATACTAGCCATATCGTAGGTAACTAAAAATAATAGACTAACCATATCGTAAGTAGGCAAAGGAATAAAATGATACTAGTCATATTGTAAGTAGGCAAAGAAATAATATGAGACTAGCCATATCGTAGGTAGCTAAAAATAATAGACTAACCATATCGTCAGGAATAAAATGATACTAGTCATATTGTAAGTAAGCAAAGAAATAATATGAGTTCGTTCGCTCACTCTGTTGGCGTTGACATTTCCTTCACATATAGGTTATTCGATCCCTAGAGCATCACAAAATCGATCAGACCACAACCTAATTTCAGTTGTCACTCACAATTCGTTCATAAAATTCCTTAGAATATCTGCACCTCATAAGCAGTTAAAAGCGTTTGTTTTCTGCTGAAAAGGTTTACTACTCGCTCTGCTCGCTCATCCACGCACGTCGGTGTATCAGAAACACAAATGTCTGACAACATTTTAAGACCTAGAGGTTCACTTTTTCTGTGCATCCAGCCAGTTCAAAGCATCTAATTCAGTAATGTATACTTACGTCGTCCTATTGATACTAAGCGTGATGCAAACTATGTTGTAGTTTTAGTTTTTTTTTTTTTAAATATTTTTGGAACCAAGTTACTTTTCCGCTAATTTTCCTGAACAGTAAATGCTTCTTCAAACTCTGACACCATGAAACCCTTTTCAGAGAAGGTTTACTCATTTTAGGGTTAAAAAAAATCAAGTTACAGTGATGAAAGTGGGCATACTTAAAGCGTAATTCAATTATATATTATTTGAAAATGTTCTCACTTCGTAAGTGCAATAAAATGTTATCTGAAAGTGAAATAAATATCCTTCTGCATTCCCATCTTTCCCAATTTCCAGCAACTTTCTACCTATCATGCCAGCTCCATGTCTTTTATCCTTTTTTCTGACGAAGGCTTTGCTGTGTGCTCAGTTTATTGTTGTCGAAATATTGTTTTCAAGTGTATCTACTGCAGATTCGTCTGGATTAATCTTCAAGAAATTAAAAACAGAGGAATAGAATACAATACTATAGTAACTATAGTAGATGCATAATTGAGTTCTGAATTAAAGGCATATTATTGAGTTCTGAAGAGCACAACTACTCGGCCGAACGAGAGATTTAGCTTATAATCATTAGTTTGTTTGTTATATTTTCATTTCCATCATACACAGCAATGTGCGCCGTGAATGTGAAGTAAAATAACACCGACGCGACAGTGAAAGCTAACATCAAAAGCGAACACTGGAAGCAAACATCTAAGCAACCAAACGAATCCAACACCAGTCTTTACGAACACATCTTGACAACTCTGCCGCCATGTGCAACATTTGCTGTAGAAATGATAATAGTAGCGAACGCGTTGTTTCAAAATGCGTTTTTTTATGTTATTTTACCCTTTGTAATTATTTTCTGCATTCTTTACACTGATAGAACTTTTGCTATGGTAGATTATGGCCACTAGCCTTATAGAACGGGCGTCCTTACTGCATCTACTAAAATTAACTCAGCCATCCAACGGAAAACTCGTATACTAAGAAAAAATTTCGGGCAGGAATTTCATCTTCGAACATCCATCTCACTCACCAGAGCTTCCTTGTCATGAAAAAAAAATCAGAATAAAATTACGAACGTTATCTAGTCCAAACGGGAAGGGGGGGGGGGAGGGTTCAGGGTGGCTCGACGGGTAGCACGACCATCTTAGAAGCCAAAAGAGCTCTGGTTCAATCCTGGCATAGACCCACCCATGACCATTCGTGAAGAGAAGGAGCTAGAAAATGCACCCGTGATCTCTGTCCCGTGATAACTTTAGCAGTTGAAAGGAGTGAGCGTCTGAAGTACGTGAGTGAGTGAATTGGTTTATTGAGCCTGGCAAACAGTACAATACGCCTTAGCCCTCAGCCCACAAGAGCCAACTTTTGCGTGTGAAATTATGGCTCCAGGCAAAAAAAGTTACAAAAACCTACAAGAATTACATTTGTCAACTTTTGGCATTATTCAACAATTTTTGTGTGTGATTTAAACGAATTTTACACGAAATTTAAGGATTTCAGGGTCTTGCCAACTTAAACTAAAATGCCAGCAATTTCAAGATTTGCAGGGCCCTGGTACGAATTATGGAATTCATAATTTTGCCATTATGCCCCGAAAACGACATCGATTCACAACTTCGTGGCGCTGAAATATTAGGTATGTTATTTTTATCCTTGTATTTTTGCCTTGTTTTTAACAGCTGCTCAAGTCCTTCTTCCTCACAGAAGTAACTTTTTATAAAGTTCTGTTAATATCCACTTCATTCTACCTGGAAACACTATTACAAGACAAAAACTGGTGAAGGGGCAAAATATAAAAGTTGCCCAAGCTTTCATCACAATACACCTGTTTTGCATATGACACCTGCTTTGCAAAAAAAAAAAAATTAAAAATCAGTCATTATAATCGTATCTTTTCTCGGAATGTTCACGCTAATTAGATCATTTACCTTCCTTGTTTCCCTCCATTCTAGTTTCCTTTCTGAAATCTCCGATTGAAACTGGAAACTCGAATTCTGAAATTTCTTTTAACAGAGGTCATTAATTGCCTGCCTAATAATTAAGACCGAATCATTAGAAACAATAGCACTAGAAACAAAGCAATTTACTAATTATTTTGTCCCACAATTTTTGAAAAGTTTCATTCAATTCGGCAAAGACAGCAATTTTAACAGGTTCGTTGATTTTAGTCACCATGAAGTTTGGGATCAATTTGATCACCGTTACATAATCAGACATAAAATAATATACCTTTACAACGTGGAAATCCAATCCTAGCTAATTGTGTTATTCAATCAGACGTAATTAGCAAAAAGACAATAACAGTTAACAGCAGCAACAATAACAAGAGCTTACTTCACTCCGTTAAACTCTTGAGCAAAGCGTGGTGAAGAAATTAGCGTATCCACAAATTTAAGGGAATCGGTTTGTGTATTCCACAAATTTTGCTTTCACGGTCTCGCTTCTGTAACAAAATAACCCAACTGCCGTAAACAGAAGAGGATCCTATGTAAAAGAGCATTATGACAATTATAACGGTATACAATGTTTTCACCATTGTGTTTCTTTGTTTAATAATTATACAGGGTGTATCAGATAAGTTATGCCATATTGATTGATTGGTTATTTATTCAGGGCCCTGGCCGTACGCCCTACAAACTAAACCTAATCACAGTTATGCCTGAGGTGAGCTCCACAAACAATGAAATAAATGAGAACAATGCGGTAAACATTTAATAATTAATTCACGGATTGCCATTCTCCCGAAAGAACTATTACCACAGCAACTTTTATCAGTAGTAATGTCACGAGAGCATAATTTTTTATCGATAAATTTTCTCAATCCTGAGTTGCGTTACTAAACTGAAAAAAATGGCGAGGTGTTTTTATCAGCTTGGGAATATAACGTACCTTGGAAGCCAAATCATGCCTACGTGATTATAAGGTACGCCGTATTTGTTTAGAAGTTGGTTTAGGCATACTAAATGTAGCTCTGTCATACTTTCATTATGTGGCGGATACCAAGAAACCAGACAAATTCGGTCGTAAAGGCAACATGGAAGGACAAAGCTGACTGTTTTCATCTGATAAAATGCATGTGCTCGGTTTATCTGTGTTAAAGATTTGTGATTGGCTGGTGGCTGCCATTTACTGGCTTTCCATTGGTTAATTGCCGTTAGAATAGTATGAAGGTGTGTTCTCAGATTTTGATATCGCATACCCCTGACGAAATACAGGAGCTTTAGTCAAGAGGATGTCGAGAAATGACTGTATGTCTTAAAACAGCTGGAGTAGCTAGCTCTACGGAAATGGTGTGAAATATCGCATGGTGAGGGTTACTGATACTTGGCTTTACTTATTATTGTTTAATATTATGATTTATTATTTATAGCAATTGGCTTTGTGAACTGGCAACATCCTATTGCAAATATTAATACTAACACTAATATCCTAAGAAATAAAAAATATATAGATGCCATTAGACAAAGTATATAGGAAATATTTAATTAAGTTTCGACAACCACCAAACTTTAGTCAGGCTACGTATAAAGACAACTCCTGTTTCGTTCCACTTTTAGAGCATGCCAGCACATGGAAAGGTAATTAGTTCCAGCATACAACGTTGTTAGAGAGGCCTAGGAATTGCGAATGGTGAAGAAATTGTGAAGGGTGCCCAGGAATCGCAAACGTTGTGAGAGAGGCCCAAGTATTTCGAACATTGTGAGGGGTGCCCAGGATTTGCAAACGTTGTGAGGAGTGCCCAGGAATTGCGAACATTGTGAGGGGTGCACAGGAATTGCGATCGTTGTGAGGAGTGTCCAGGAATTGCGAACGTTGTGAGGGGCTCCCAGGAATTGCGAACGTTGTGAGGGGTTCGCAGGAATTACGAACATTGTGAGGGGTGCCCAGGAATTGCGATCGTTGTGAGGAGTGTCCAGGAATTGCGAACGTTGTGAGGGGCTCCCAGGAATTGCGAACGTTGTGAGGGGTTCCCAGGAATTACGAACATTGTGAGGGGTGCCCAGGAATTGCGAACGTTGCGAGGGGTCCCAGGAATTGCAAACATTGTGAGGGATTCCCAGGAATTGCGAATGTTGTGAGAGGGTGCCCAGGAACCCCAAACAACGTGAATAAGCACAGCCCACCGGTCATAGTTGTCGGCCGCCAGCCGAATGACAGCCGGATTAAATCCTGTGCATTTGTGCAATGGATGAAGACACCTTTGGTGGACTTGTTAGGACGTTTTTCTTTTAACCTAAAGATCGAACCAATGAACCGATTATCAAGTTTTGTTGCTTACGCTGTGGAATAGATATTAAGAAGGCCCAGGGTCTTTACAGAATGTTACTAAAAAATTTTTATTGTTGTTGAGATTATTACTGTAGTGGTTGTTCTTGTTGTTGGGTCTTTTCTGCCATCGTCTGGCAACTGAACCAATACTATTTGAGAAAGAAAAACCTTCCCTCAACTGTGTTTAAATCAGCCAAATATGCTAAAGCATTAGTAGAGCAACTAACACGGACAGTGTTATAGTAGGAAGTGTTATTGGCGAAAAGAATCCAAAATAAACCTATGAATAAATCTGCAGATACGAATTTTACTGGGAGCAGCTTGATGAAAAGAACTGAGGATCAAAATAATGTTGGGATGCGATTAAGATAAATATTAGATATCTAATTTACTACATAGTTTATCTAACATTTATCTCTAATCTCGTTCATCCCATTTATTTTAAATTTCCTTATATCTCCTTTCCGTCATCTCGTTATCTCATTTAGGATCTCATTAGCTCTCGTCAAATCTCATTATCTCGTTTAGCTCAACTCTTGTTTATTTCTGTCAAAACCTTATTTATGTCATTAAGATCAAATCTCCTTCATCTGATTTATCTAAAAAAGTGATAATCTCATTTATCGCAAATTTAGTTGTTAATTTACCTGAAATATCTAAAAAAAAAAAATTGATATTAGTACTAAAAACCACTTATATCTGTAAAGTATGTTTGTAAGCCTTTAAAAAAGCCTAACACTCTATAGGAACAGACTAAAGTAAAAGACTGTAATTCATCCGCGTAACAAATCTGTACTGACTCAAAACAGAGTGCACTTGATAAACGGAATTCCGTACCAAGGTGGAGGAAGTGTGATGACAATAAGGTCAACGAATTTGGTACCAAATTTAGGGCCCTGGTTACCATTGGTAGGTCACACTAATATGTGTAAAGACAGCTGCAGCTTGTTTTTTGTCATCCTGGAGATTCTGTTTAGACATGTTAATGCTATGCTGATGGCTTACATGTATTTTTCTTGTTTCTGTTCCTTTAGAGCATTAGGGTTTTTTAAAGCCCTACATCTGTGTTTTACATACTAAAACTGTTTTTTAATATAAATGTTTTTAGAGTTGCGGTCAAGAAACAAGAGGTGTTTTTAATGAGAAACAAGCTTCCTCTGGTAGCCAGGAAACTTGCCCTCATGGTTCATTGTTGTTGGTTATTGCCACCACCAGTACAGTGATGGTGGTTACTACCTGATAATGCTGGCTATTTCGTGCACTAGACCTTCCTGGTTTGAATCTGACGTCAGCACCCCTGGAAATTTCGAGAAGAGAAAGGCCCTGTAATGCCTCATGTTCAGGTCAATTGTAGCATGTAAGAGATGTTAGGAATTTCTGATTGAAATTACCTAGCGAAATTGTCCCATTGGGGCCCTGGCTTCGGCTGGGAATGCGTCAAACTTCCAAGTGTTTATTGTCATTGTGGTGCCTGTATCACAATTTCGAATAGTGAAATAGGGTGGGGGGGGGGAGGGGGTTCTTCATCCTTGTGAGTGTTGGTTATGATAAACACTATTTCTAACCAATGGCAGCAATTATGAGTGACGTTGTACTCACAAACCCAGCTCAAACGAGCATGCTCAGTTGGGTCGCGCACTTTACTGCTTGAGGCATAATTTGAATGCTATACGTACAGGCAACCGTCTAAAATTACGCCAGATCAGGGCATTATGACGTGACATCTCACACGATCTATACGTATTAGTACATGACACAGGGCGATCGTGAGTGTCCAACATTTATGATTCAATGTGAAAATTTTCAAACAGTGGTAATTAAGGTAGGATTGCAACACAACTTGTACTAATAGTTCATTGGTTAAACTCGCTATGCTGTTGGAATTGTGCTGCAAATTGACAGCGTTAAGACTCTGTATGAGGTCATGTTGTTTTCCCTAAGATGGCACCGACAAAATGTTAAAAAATGATGCAAGGCAAAAAAAAAGATCATAATATAGGTTGCAAATCTTTCCGTGATTAAATCTTGGAGTAGAGTTAAAAAACGATACCGAAGCAGATGTAGATTTCCCAACGATGAAGCGATCTAATTTGGAACATATTTGCTCACTAATTATTATGGCATAATGCAACTTCTAACATTACAGAGCATTGACTTCTTCAATGCCAGTCCAAATTCTGTGTCTTAAAGCATATTCAAAGTGACCTCAATTATTCTTTCTACCATAATGACTTCGTTAAGCAGTCACTTTGTTTCGACTACAAATAAGTCACAAAATTGGAAGTGTAAAGGTCAGTCTGGTCACCAAACTTTTAGTTTCAAACAGATGGTTCCATTTAAAACTTCATTATTTTTACATTAAAACTTAGTGCGTTGTAAAATTATTCATTTGCGATTATTGCATCGTGCACCCAGTTTAAAAATGTAAATTCTGGAATGAACGCAACAACGTCTTTGAGATTATTTATGCGCATACAAAGGGTTTATTTTCTGGAAACGGGATATTTTGCAAATTGAGTAAAAGTACCGTAGAGGGTAATAATTTGAGTGTCTTGAAAGGGTAAGGGCGCGGTCCCACAAAGAGACTCACAGATAGAAACTAGAAATAATGTGGAATTTCAATAGGGAGTCATTCTAAAATTAGCCCAGTTGACTCAAGCAAAAGCAACTCTTGTTGTTTCCATGCTACTTGGCAGCATTTTTAATCCAATATCGTCATCAGAACAATTCGCCATCATATCGACTGTTCACGAGACAGCGAAAAACTACAATGCAGTATTATTTGGAGAATGACGCAGAAATTTATTCACGTACTTCCTGTAGAGATAAACACAGAAGCTTTAATCACCATTTTCAGAAGTTAATTTGTAGAATTATAAGCCAAAATGCAACACAAACCCAGCATACAATTTTATTGTAACCTGAAGGTTTGACACTGTGATCTAGCAACTTGAAGGCTTATTGACACAATGCTCTTGTAACTTGAAGGCTTATTGACACACTGATCTTACAACTTGAAGGCTTACTGGCAATGTTCTTGCAACTTGAAAGCTTATTGACGCATTGGTCTTGCAACTTGAAGGCCGCTTGACACAGTTATTTGCAGCTTGAAGGCTTAATTGACACAATGATCTTGCAACTTGAAGGCTTATTGACACAGTGATTTGTAACTTGAAGGCTTATTGACACAGTGATCTCGCCACTTGAGGGCTCATTGACACAATGATCTTGCAACTTGAATGCTTATTGCTACAATGGTCTTCAACTTCAAGGCCTATTGACACAATGATTTGGCAACTTGAAGGCTTATTTCACAATTGCACGAGCTACGACCAAAACACATTCGTGCTAATGTTCACTTTATTGCAAAAAATAATATCCTGAGCAGTTTTGTGAAGTGGATGATTACATGTAATAATTACAGTAAAAAATAGCAAACGTAACGAAATTGGTAAGGGTTCGACAAGCACAGGGTTGTGCAGGCGTTTGTAGCAAACAAACTGGTGTTCGACCTTGAACCGCATGTCGAGGTTCCAACATATATTTAAACAAACGTGCTGTCTGCCATATAAACATACATCAACTAGTGAGGGGTATCTCCCTTCCTGTGAAACTGTGAGCAAGAAGAAAGTCCTTTTGTGGACACTTAGGGCACTAAGTATTGAGATCAAGCGGGGTTGCCTCCCACCCTACCACCCTTAAATAAAGTTTCTACTTTCGATTCTTTTAGGTCGAATCCCAGTGTGCTACATGTGCTACAAACATGTGCACAAACATGTGCTAGCCGAATCCTTATCAATTTCGTTACATTTGCTATTCCTTACTGTAATTCTTAGTTGTAACCGACCAATTCACACAACTGCTCATGATATTATTTTATGCAATAAAGCCAACATTTGTACTAATGCGTTTTGGGCATAGCTCGTGCTATTGTGGACCGATTTACACGCTGTTGTCTGCATTCACCATACATTGACTGCCCACACATATCTCAAATTGGTAACAATGCCCTATTCCTAAAGGACCAGAAGTGGACAATTTATTTAAGGGGGGCAGGGTGGGGGTCACCCCTGGATAATCTCAAAATGTGGCCCCCTTCGTGTCCAACGACCAAAGGTTGTTTGATAGCCAAACCAAATCAAGCGGTTGCAAAATCCACTGGGTCGATACACCCTGACTCACCCTGTATTTAGCAAATGTATTATGAATTCGTTTACTCTCTGTTCATCTTTAAACTTGTGTTGACATTTGCAGTGTAGACTGACCATCTGCCCCTTTGTGCTTGGAGTTACTACTTTTTTTCCAAACTTTTCATCATTGATATCGTCTCATTCCGTCGTTGGAAACTAACGACTAATTTGCATTATAAATAAATAAATAAATGAAAAACCTGCGCCGATGGTATGTTATGTATTTGTAACGCATCAATCGCTGCTAAACATTTAAGCATAACCATACATGCCCGTGCCCTCTTTCGATAGAATTGTTTTCCGATTTCGTGGACTAGATACAAGTCGTAGCAAACCGCTTGAAATGATGAATGGGTCAACAGTGTGTTTACTAGGCGTTATTTCAACCGTCGGCATTAGTGCACGTTTATACATTATTTGGGATACACCCTGCGTCCCCTCCTGTCCGCAAGCGTCCACTCCTGTGTCCCCGGTGGCGTTTCCCCCTCTTTTGTCTCCTCCTGTCCCCCTCCTATGCCCCATAAACTAATTACCAAATGCTTGATCCTGGATGTTAAACGTGTGTATACGCTCGTGCTAGAAATTCCTTCAAAAGCCAACTGATCGTTTGCTTGCCTGGCATTCAAATTTACAACAAAAAAAATACATCCAAACATGAAGATGAATGAAACTGCAGCGTGAATATTTAAGGAAACATCCATCGTAGCATTTGGCCATACAATGAGCTTACTGCAGACCCCGGATGCAACTACGGGTATCCATTTTCATCAAAACATATTTTTAGTACTGATAACTAAAAACAATTATCGTTATCAAGGACCTTATGCAAGCCTTAGCATGAATTTCTATATTAAATGTCAAACTTTGAAACCCTTAATTTTCCCCAGATTCGACATTGACCAACGAAATTCGGTATTTGGGGTCGTGTCACAACCATTTCACAGCATTAAAAATTTTACGGACAACAATCGAACCGTTTGACCTCCATAGTATGGCCATTTCTTGATGTTGTTGTCGTTGTTGGGACTGTTCGCCCTTACCTGGATATCGAACCAGTGAATCGATTTCCAATTTTTATAGCAGAAAATTTAGGTATTAGTAAGGACCAGGGCCTTTCGAACGCCATTTTAATGTGGCTACAATATTCTTGCCGTTGTTCTTCTTCTTGTTGGGGAAATATTGCTCTGACCTAAAGATCAAACCAATGAACCGATTTTAAACTTTTATATCTTAAGGCCTAGGGCTTTTGGAATGCTATTTTAATGTGATTACAATATTCTTGTTCTTGTTGTTGTTCTTCTTCTTGTTGGGGAAATTTTGCTCTCATCTAGTTATAGAACCAATAAACCGATTTCAGTTTTTATAACTTAAAACCTAGATACGAACAAAGGCTAGGGCCTTTTGAACGCTATTTTAATGAGACTATAATATTCTTCACAAAAAGCGATCTCTCAATAATCTCATCTCGTGATTATCTTATATCAAAATTCTAGTTATTTAATTTACCTCTTTCAGTTTTTTTATGGCTTACAGAGCTTTTACACGTATTAGTAAGACACTGATGGCTTACATGTTTTTTTCTTGTGTCTGTTCCTTTAGAGCAGTAAGTTTATTTAAAGCTTACAACCGTATTTAATATGCTTAAGCGTTTTTTAATACTAATATCTGTTCTTTTTTTTTCCTTGGATATATTTCACGTAAATTAAATAACTAGAAAAAACGCTTAAACGTATAAAATACGGATGTAAGCCTTTAAAAAACTTAATGCTCTAAAGTAACAGATACAAGAAAAAAGACCTATAAGCCATTAGCGTCGTACTAACATGCGTAAAAGAAACCAGCTTTTTTTGGGATGGTGCAGATTCTTTTGCACATTAATGCGATGTTGATGACTTAAATCTCCTTTTCTTGTTTTAACCGCAGTACGTCTTTTTTAAGGCTTACATGTTTTTTTTAATACTAGAAAATTGCAGATCACGTGCTTTATTTCAACTCAGTGCCGGATTGGGCCACTCGGGAACCCGGAGATCCCCGGGGAAGCCCCCATTGCAGTAGGCCTTTTGTTTAAATAATTTTTTTTGGGAAAAGTTTGAAATGAATTTCTATAATAATTGCATCTCTATGTTGCTGGAAAACGTTTCAAATTCAACGCAGATTTCTTACCCTTACAACAGGAAGCGCTTGTTTAAAAAAAAAATGTGGGGGGGGGGGAATTTGAAATGAATTCCTGTGAAAATTACATCCTACAACCTTTCAAATTCACGCATATTTCTTAAACATATGCTAGCTAACACAGCGCGGCGGGCGCCCCCCCCCCCCCCCCCCCCCCCCCCCACCCGACACACAAACACTGCAGGAGGCCCTTGTTTCCCCAAAAAAATATTTAGGAAAAATTCCTACGAGAATTTCATATCTTAGTTGCCGGAAAGTGTTAAAATTCACGTCGAGTTCTGAAAAACACACAACCTTGAAGCGTTTCCAGGGCTCCCCCCCCCCCCCCCCGGGGCAGTCAACCCGAGGCCCCTGCAGTACATTTTTGGGGAGAACCGACTCCTCCCAATCCGACACTGTTTTCAACGTAAAAGAGATTAACACTACCCTAGCGCTACAAATGTTAGGAAAGCAAACCCCCTAGAAAACAATAAAAAATGAATTTTGATTAATACGTCCCAAGCTTTCGTCTGACAATGCTGGAGAGAGGGCTTAATTCCAAGTGAAAGGAGTGCTTTGTCTTTAAAGTTAGATGCCAGGGCATATTTATGGCCGCCTTCCTGCATTAGGCGGCAGTAATTGGTTTTAGAACGAAGGGCGCAATTTGATTTATTCCCGCTTAAAGTGGTCGGCGTTATTTAATTTGTCTTTTAATGGAGAATGATAAAGAACAAACAATTCTTATCAAAACAAGGCGACGCTATGCATCACTAAAGTGTGGACAAATTGAACGCCCTGTCACGCCAAAAATACATTTGTTACACTCCGGTGCATGGTAAATGTCTCAATGGACACGGCGTGTCACTAAACAGGTTAGTATATTGGTTTACACTCGGAAACAACCGGAAAATAAGTGGTGGTGGTGTTTACAATAAAGAAAAATGGTTTGAACGGCCAGAAGGGTCCACTGCCATTCATCTTAATCGGTTTCTACGTCATCGCTGTATAGAAAGCTGTGTTTAAAACAAGGTAACGTGGTAGATCAGGTTGAGGGTTACGTAAAAATAATGGACGAAATCATTTAGTGCGCCAGTGGGAGATTGGAGAACGTCGACCCCTACACTGACATACTAACTATTCACTCCTTCAAGTTTTAAGTTCATTGAGAATTTCCCACCATTATCGTGACTCGGTACCTTTGAGCATAATGAGTACTGCACAAGACGATTATAGATCAAGGAGGTAATACGCTTTATTTGATGATGATATGAATGTAAAGCGCTCGCAGACAGTAACTAGATTTAAAAAGCCGAAAAAATGAACAGTGTCCATGAACATGCATTTTTAGGCTTTTAAAATGTAGTTACTTTAATTAAGAATTTTTGTTTTCTTTCCATAAAACGACCAACGTGGTCGACTTACCCTGAAGAGACCACGACTTACAGTGAAGACCACACCCGACCTTTCTGCTTCAGAATTATACAGGTCAAAGCTTTACTCGTCAATGATTGGTCACCAACAAACAAACCAAAGATGTTGACAGTCTATAGCACTTAGAGCAAGCTAGTTATGCCAATATTAGGGAAATGACGTCACTTTAATGAATCGTCGGTTTTTAGGGAAACACGAAACTGTTTCTCGTCAGTTTTGGGCGTAGTTATGCCCTATATTAAGGCTATGACGTCACTTCCGTCAATCATCGGACTTTTACGAAAACATGAAGATGCTTCCCTGTAGGATAACTTTAAATCTGTGAATCAGCAGGGGGCGTCGGACGAACGTCTAACTGGAAAATGGTCTAATAAGATAATTGTCCAATATCTGCATACAAAAAAAATCTGGAAAATCGTCTAAACGAAATATCGTATAATGAAAAATCATCTAAACGGAATATCGTATAATGGAAAATCGTATAATGGATAAACGTCTAACTGGATTAACATCTAACTGCGGTTTCTGATGTTACATGTGCAAGGCAGGGACATTAAACGATTTCCCATTATACGAATTTCCTGTTACACGATTTTTCATTATACGAATTTCCTGTTCGACTACTTTCCGTTATACTGTTATACGGTATACGTTCTTCCAATTATGCGATTTTCCAGTTAAACGATTATCCCTCGTCCCATCAGCAGGATAAAAATTAGGTTTAGGCCTACTTAACATGAAATACGAATGCCGACCAAACGAAATCACGGGTTAAATGACGAAATGCGAAGGGGTGTAGTTTTGCTACGCCAACTAGCAAAAACATGTAAATTATAAACGTCGTAAAATCGTAACCATCGAAAGCATCGTAAACATCGAAGACATGGTAAACATCGATGGGGTTAATATATAGGCCTACTCAAAATCGTATGTTAAACATTGACTGTTAGTACTTCGTAAATAAAATATAATATCGAATCTAGTAATAATTTTTTGTGGAAAGAAAACCAAATTCTCACACGGAAAGCCGCTCGTGCTTTTTTGAAATCTGTAATTTGTGTAGGTTAGTACTCGACTCCTTTCCAATAAATTCCCCTCGAACTTCGGTCTCGGAAATTAAATCAGTAGTTTCGGGCTAAAACAGACGTAGTATCGATTTCACAGAAGCATTCGAGATTATATGGCTGATAAAAGTTTATCCAAACCGTACGTTTTTTGTTTCCATCAAGCACTTTAGCGATATATGAGTACGGTGTAAAGTCAACGTCATTATTACACAATATACACCAATCCAATCCCGTTTATTTACCGCCAGTTTGACGTTAATCGCGAACCATACTCTTGTTTTGCTAAATTGCTAGACGGAAATGAAACGTACGTAAATAAAAGATGCTATAATACATTAGTTCACTTTATATGTTCACAGGGCAGAAACCTACATGGTTTCTGCCCAGTGCTCCGCATGACAGTGCTTTGCAGCTGCCGTTGTATGTTTCTGCCCAGTGCTCTACGCCGAATGAGGCTTCGCTTCTCTCGGCTATAGTAATTACTCGATTGTGTCGTTAAAGAATGTGCAAAGGTGATTTCCAATGCGTTAAAGTTTACCGTTTTATTTTCTTTCTTAGGCTTGTTTCCAGCTTTACGTTGCTGTCCGCTGATTTTTCTGATCCGTTTAAATATTGATCGCCTCTGACAAGCCGGCTTCAAATAAATTGAAATTTGGTTCCGGTTCAAATTAAGGGTAATTTATTCTTGGGGGAAGGCAATCGCCTTTGTCTTCGGTAGCACCAAGCAAACTTTCATCCTTTCCATCTCAAGCGATTTAAAATTAAATTATCAGCTTGGATGACATATTCCGAAAGCACGAAGGTGAACTGTCTGCTACGTCCCGTCTATAATCTATTTAGCCCCAGGCATCAACTTAAGGGTAACTTCAAGCGATCCGATTGCATTAATTCTCCGAATCTGAACGGAAGATTTGTTGTGTGTGTCCGGTTTCATGATAGAACCTAAAACAAAAAACGGCCCTGTCGAATCTCGTTAGATTGAATTGGCAGTTAAACTCGTAGTAAATAGCGATAAGGCCTCTAACTGTCCTTTTTGTAGCAATATTTGGTTGGTTGTGATCTAATGTGAATTCGTCAGTGTGAGTGAAGCATGAGTGGACCGATATACTTGAATGAGTAGATCTTGCAAGTACTTAACCATTTTCGGTATTTTACAAACTATTTCAATCCTAATTCAAATCAATGTATTCCGTGAGTTGTTTTCAAATCTTTATATGTCTAAATGGTATTTTTCTAGTCGAAAACGACTACTGCAACGACTTTTGTCCGCCCGTAGCCTTTTTCAGTGGTAGTGAAATGTACTTTAAAAAAAAACGAAAACTAAAACATCATTGTTGCCTTATAGCTAACAGACTTTCGCGACGTAACTAAATGAAATAATAACATTTGATAGTCGCATTTAACTACTACAGGAAGACACGGAACCGTGAAAAAAAAAAAGATTTCATTAACGACACAGTTTAGCTTCAATTCAAAA
>JAHWFP010058629.1:0-15056 GCA_023313725.1 Lithobius niger
GATTGAACTCCAAATTGTGGTAAAAATATTTTTTTTTAATTCACCATCTTTGACCTAGAAACTGCAGTTAGAACAAATTTGCTCTAAAAGACTGTGCTTCAGAAATTCAGGCAACAATGTTTTAAGTAACTTACTGACAGTATTAACGATCTTTGATTAGAATTTTTTTTTACCTATTATAAAGGCTCGGCCAAACCGATATTGGTATATATTGATATATATTGGTTTTTGCGATATCTTCGCCTGTTCTTGATGTTCCAATACACCATTTTAACCGTTTTTTCGAGCGCTTTCCAATGGTGCTAATTTTAGAACCATAGCTTCAGTCATTCAAAAATTATTTAACAAAAACCACAAACAGGTTCCAAAAAACGCACTTTACTGCAAGATGCTTGCTCAGAAAGCTTTGAGATTCGGAATTTTTTATCAAATTTTGTTTCTGAACATGGAAGAAACATTATCTTTACTGGAAGTAATGCATTGAAGTATCGGCATCGGTGTCGGTGATGTAGCATTGGACCGTATTGGTATCGGATCAGATCGGCAAAATTTGTATCGGCCGAGCCTTATCTAACATACAGTTTTGGTCATACCGAGGATTTAAGAACAGAGTACACTTAAAAAAATTAATAACGTAGCATAATGATGACTGTGAGACTAATGGCTAATTTTGTTTCGTGAGTAAGCCGTCAAAGTATGGCTGTTCGTCAGCTATACTATTTCTTGAATGTTAAGCGGTGTTTGAGCGCTTGTTTGCACTTGAAAAATAGGCATAATTGGTGTCAAATTTGGTGACACATGATTATGCCGTGGCGTTACTAAATTTAATGGCACTGTTTGGGTTAGAGGCATATTTTGATTTAGTGGCATGTTATGGTTTAATGACACATTTTGATTATTGGGTGGTACTTGATTATTTATTGCTACTTGAGTGTTAAGTGGTACTTGGGAATTCAAAGGTACAAGAGATTTACGTGAAGCACGATTATCGTGTGGAGACCTAGATCAGATTCGATCTCTAGCATAACCCTTATTTTGAGTAGAGCGATTGGCTGAACGAGACTGAACTCGTTTGGGTGGTGGCAAATTTAATTCGTCGTCGATCTCGTCGATAGTATCGATGGCATCAGAATGCTGTGATTCTGTATCCGACTCGTTTGGAGTGGTATTAGTATTGTCTAAATTAGGAGTGCTAACTGAAGCATCCATAAATTCCACAAAATCAAAGTGATTTGAGGGTTTTCTAATCGGTCTGCCTCTTGACGAGACTTGAACTGTGCCTCTAGCACGATAACTTCTAGTTCTAGGCATTATTTCACTAGATTTTAAGCAAATATTCAAAGCTTAAACTAGATTTAAACTTAATTGTACCACAAGTCTTAAGTTTTAAGCACTTTGAAAATTTTCTAAAATTTTGCACAAAATGATGAATTCTCCCTTTAAAATGGAAAATATTGAACTTTTCCCAAATTTTAGCACGTGAAGTCGGCAACAATTTGACAGAGGTTATTTTAAACGTAACCACAAACAATTTCACAGAAAATTAGCACTACGGTGACTAATAAACAAAATGCACTGAACTCAATTTAGGCCTATAAGTTTCACAAAATTGACTAAAATTGTCACATTAAAGGGTATATGGGTCCTTTAAATGCAAGTACCTTTTAAATGCACACAAGATAATACACTTGAAAATATTTCATAGCATTGAACATGAAAACCAGCAATTTCATAAAACAATCGCAAAATGTTTCAACAATGTAATTTTTTCCAACAAAGCTTAACTAGCCCTACTTTCGTAAATAGGTTACTAAATTTTCCCGTACTTTTAAGTGTTAAAATTTTGTTTATAAACAAACTAACGTTGTTTACTGTCTGAAAAATTCTTACTCGAATTTAACGCTAAATTTCAGCTTTTTAAAGACTGTAAAATGCGAAAATTGGCATTATTTCTATAAAATACAACTGAATGCTCTTAAACTTTTATTTTTTTCCGTTTTTCTTTTCTGGAGATTTAAGGGAGATTGAATCACAATTATGACTCCATTGTAACGTTCTATTCCAGTGACCTTTCGACCAGCATAAACATCATTATTAGGATAGCATACGAGCAATCAATTGTATAAAAAGCAATAATTATGCACAGAATAGGTAGGCTAAATAATAAGCAATCATTGAACCCACAAAATGGTCAATTAAATTAGTGACAGATTGTTATGATTTAGGGTATCGATTACCATTATTCGGCAATGAGTTAAACGAATGGCATTACTGACTAAGTCGAGCGAAAAACTAAATTGTTATTATATCAAATAATTAAGTGATCTCGGGCTAATTTAGTAGCGTAGAATTATTACTAGTTAACCTTAAACATTAAGAATCATAGCTATTGCTATCGTATTGAAATACTTAGCTCTTATTAGAAGCATGAGCAAAGCTATCTGCACTCGGCTCTAGCTCGGCGGTGTAGCCCCGTCGGCCTCGCGGCACGGCGTCACGGCGCGGCACGGCGTCTAGCCTGGCATGCTTTTCGAATCGGGACCTCCGGAATTGACTGGCGTGAACTAGTTAAGCTACTGGTGAACTGCTGATGATCGACCTGATCGACTGATTCGGTTTACATACCGTCGTGTTATCGTTCACGATCGATCCATTGTAGTATTGATTAATTGCGTTAAGTCTAAATATAGTAACATTCTGACAGCTTGGGCCCTTATCACCAAATGGGACCTCCATGCATGTCAATCATTCTATTGTTGCATTCTGGTTCATTAATTGTTCTCCATAGTCGGCGCTTGGAAGCTATCTGCCAATCTAATTAACTGTCCCGTGTGGGAGTGATTTGTTGTTATTCCTCGAAGTGATCGATCATGAGCGACGATCTTATCGTAATTAAATCTACTTCTAGAAAGTAATTAAGGTTCTACGAAATGTCGTAAATATTGTCAACTGGTAATGCCATCTTTTAAACTCTAACAATAGGTGTAATTACACTGGTTAGGTTACAAATGATCTTGCCACCTCTCGGCCGTCTTTGAAGAGGACTCCTCACTCTAATTATTAGACTAGGCCAATTTTCAGAAAATGCACTGCAAGAAGCATTTCGTATAACAATTTGGCAACAGGTGTTTTTAAGGTATTTCGACCGACCGTAATTCAAGATAGAGGCCAAAATGGCACCAAATTTTGAGCCATTTGGCCAATTATGCAAGAACCGTTAGTGATACCCAAAAATGGTTGAGATAAAAGTTGTTTGCAATAATGTAAACTACAATGCCATTCCCATACATTTTTTTCATATCTCTTGTGGTTTTCGAAAAAAATGGATTTTAGGTCAATTTCGGGCTAATTTTATGCTAACAGACATCTTAATTTGTCAATTTACAAATTTTAACTACTGCTGCATCATTTCTAATTCAGGTGGATGGCTCCAATTAGACTCATTCAAAAGGTGGGAGTGTCTTCTTTGCAACAAGGATCGTTGAAAGAGTCTTCTACAACTGTTAGGAACCGAGCTACACCTGTTTTACTAGGGGCTGGTATCACAGTCACCGTTGGATTTTTCGCTCACTTTCAACTGCTATTGTAACGTGTCCGATTTAGGTAGATGACTCCAATTAGATTCATTCGAAAGGTGAGAATTTCTTCTTTGCAACAAGTAGTTTCAAGAGTCTACGACTGTTAGGAACCGAGCTACGTCCGTTTTACTAGGGGCTGGTATCACTATTACCATTAAATTTTTCGCTCATTTTCAACTTAAACTGCTCTTATGACGGTTATAATTTAGATGAATGAATCCAATTAGGCTTATTCGAAAGATGGGAATATCTTCTTTAAATCAAGGGCAATGATAAGAGTCTACCACTATTAGGGATTGAGCCACGCCTGTTTTACTAGGCTCTGGTATCATAGTTACCATTCAATTTTTCGCTCACTTTCAACTTGTGGCGTTTATAATTTAGATGAATGACTCCAATTAGGTTTATTCGAAGGGTGGAAATGTCTTCTTTGAATCAAGGGTAATGAAAAAGATCTACCACTATTAGGGACCGAGCCACGCCCAGTTTACTAGGGGCTGGTATCACAGTTACCGTTCAATTTTTCGCTCATTTTTAACTTTAAACTGCTCTTGTGGCGTTTATAAATTAGATGAATGACTCCAATTAGGTTTATTCGACGGATCGGAATGACTTCTTTGCATCAAGGGTAATAACTCCAATAACTCCAATAAGGTTTATTCGAATGGTGGGAATGTCGTCTTTTAATCAAGGGTAATTAAAAGGGTCTACCAATATTAGGGATCGAGCCATGCCCATTTTACTAGGGGCTGGTATCACAGTTACTGTTCAATTT
The DNA here is from genome assembly GCA_023313725.1 of Lithobius niger. Classification (NCBI taxonomy): domain Eukaryota; kingdom Metazoa; phylum Arthropoda; class Chilopoda; order Lithobiomorpha; family Lithobiidae; genus Lithobius; species Lithobius niger. The sequence goes on from JAHWFP010058629.1 coordinate 4,354, forward strand.
TTTGCTCATTTTCAACCTTTGAACGGTATTAAACACAGTAAGCCAAAGGCTCAAAAAGAGTTTAATAAATATAGATGCAAACCTATTTAAGTTGCCTTTTGGACTTATATGTCAGATTGTCTGAGTGGGGAATCGACCCACGACCTTTGAAACTAAAGACCGAGGTCCTACTGCTGAGTCATACTGACACGGCCAAAAGGAAATGCTGCCTATGGACGTTTCCTTTTGGCCTTGTCAGCTAGGCTCAGCGGTAGGACTTCGGCTTTGGTTTCAAAGGTCGTGGGTTCGATTTCCCACTCAGGTTCTTGACAAGTCCAAAAGGCAACGTAAATGCAAACCTATTTTTGCAAACCTACTTACTTTGCCTTTAGGACTTATACGGACTTGTACGTCACTCTTCCTGAGCGGGAGAATCGAACCCACGACCTTTGAAACCAAAGGCCGAGGTACTACCACTGAGCCATACTGACACGGCCAAAAGGAAACGTCTATATGCAGCGTTTCCTTTTGGCTGTGTTAGTATGGCTAAGCGGTGAGACTTCGTCCTTTGGTTTCAAAGATCGTGGGTTCGATCCTCCCGCTCAGGCAGAGTGATGTGTAAGTCCTAAAGGCAACGTAAATAGGTTTGCATGTCTTTATTTTGAGCGGTAACTGTGATATCAGCCCCTAGCAAAACGGGCGTGGTTCGGTCCCTATTAGTTGGAGACCCTTTTCATTGCTCTTGATTCAAAGAAGAGAGTCCCATTTTTCGAATAAACGACAAAACAGCAATTGAAAATATGAATTGTATTCACAAATTCAGACATCTATAAGCTTTAAATTAGCAAAAATGGCCAAAAAAGGCCCAACATGACAGTTTTTCTCAATAACCGTGATATATGGAAAAAGGTATGGAACTTGCATTGTAGATTACATTATTGTGAACAACTTATATCCAAACCGATTTTGTGTAACACTAAAGGTACATGCGTAATAGGCCAAAATGACTAAAACATTGGCTGGCACCCTTCAGAATCTTAAAGTGCTCATCCTCTTTAGTAGGTTCCAGAAAAGAGCTGCCCTCAAAATGAAAGGTATATTAATATTCACTTCGTATTTCCATGTATCTATTAAATACATTTTTTAACTATAACATGCAAATTAACCCTATTTTCCAGGAAAATGGCAGCAGATAGGGTGGATAAAAAATTTTTTTTCGAATTCAGCACGCTTTTTCCAGTCAGGAACAACCATAAGACCTTTTGTTGCAATTTGTGGTCGGTTAAGCCCTTTTTTTAGCCTGTATTTTACTCGACTATAACAGTCGTAGACCCTGTCAACTACCCTTGTTGCAAAGAAGACATTCTCACTTTTCGAATGAGTCTAATTGGAGCCATCCACCTGAATTAGAAACGACACAGCAGCAAGTTAAAATTTTTAAACTGACAAATTGAGATGTTTGTTAGCGTTAAATTAGCCCGAAAATGGCCTAAAATGTATTTTTCTCGAAAACCATAAGAGATATGAAAAAAATGTACGGAAATGGCATTGTAGGTCACATTATTGCAAACAACTTTTATCTCAACCATTTTTGGGTATCACTAACGGTTCTTTCATAACCGGCAAAATGGCTCAAAATTTGGCGCCATTTTGGCCGCTATCTTGAATTACGGACTTCCGGTCCAATTTTCGGCTGGCAACAGGCATTTTCGAACTCAGGGGGGTCGAAATACCTTAAAAACACCTGATGCCAAATTGTTATACGAAATGCTGCTTGCATGCTTAAAAATGCCTTTTTTCCCAAAAGTGGCCTAGAGTATATATTTACTTATCTGGAGTCAATTTGATATATCCAAATAAATATTCCGTTCATGCATTTAATAAATGTATGATATTATGCAAATATGTATCTAATCAATTACTTGTATTGTTTCTGTTATGAATACTAATTAACTTATGAATATTAATTAATTCCTTACATCTAGTGCATTTTTTATTGTGGATTTTTTTACGATGACAGTTTCCTTCATTCATATGTTCCTACGAATAATCTTTCAAAAATATTAAGTTGCGAACCATGAACAGCAACGTGAAGCACGAGGCAGTGGTTACTGTGACGTCTTGGCCATATTTATATGCTACCTCGAGTTTGCATAGCAGGGACAAACATGGACGCTACAGACAGGGCCGTAGCGAGGTGGGGGCAAGGGTGGGGGGCAGCTTGCCCCCCCCCCAACTTTTTTGAAGTCGGCAAAACTAAAGCCGTCTTTGGCTGAGTGAAATTATAATGCCGACAATTAAAAGTATTTTTAACTTTTTATCTGACTTCATGTGTGCAACTTTTCAAAATAAAAGTAAATATTACCCACTATTTTTATGCACCTGTCCTAATTTTGTCAAGATGACCATGACTTCTTAAGGTAGGAATAGAAGTAGGGTGCGATTAGAAAAGTAGGGAACACGATGGATTATTAATAGATGGGGTGCTCCTTCCTACAGCAACCCCCCCCCCCAAGTGTCTGGCGATTAAGGGGGGCGAGTTCGTTAGTTATCAACAGGTTAACAGTCGGCACCAGAGACGACTAACACATGATTTACCGACCGGATAGACCTGCAAAAAAACTGTAGCCAGTTAGCCCTTAATTTGGCGTGATGACTTGTAGCGACATTATTTTTAATGTACATAGTTCAATCGCGCAATTCGAGCATAGTATAGTATGTATCCCACAGAGTAGTTACGGTGCCAGATTAAGGGTTAACCAAGAATAAGAAAATATTATGTCGGAAGCCGACGGTCCATGAAAAAAAGTGAGTTGCAATGCTTCGAATGTGGAAGTAGTATTTTGTTATTGACCACCGAAATAAAATACGAAGCGCTGCCCACGGGCATAGCGAAGTGCATTTGGTTGAGGGGGGGGGGGAGGAGACATAAAATTTGCCGACTCGTCCATATCAACTAGAGGGTCTGGGGGAGCACTGCGAGCTCCCTCAGTGGCCCCGGAAGCTGACGGATTTTCAGGTATTTTAAGGGCCTTTCTTGACTTCCAAGAATATGTTTAGACACTTTTTACGGCTCCACAAGAATGGAATAGAATAAGTGAATAGTAGGGACGGAAAGTTAAATACTTCTGACTGTAAAACAGACGAAAAATTTGCCGACTGTTATCGAAGAAACTATTTTAAGATTCTTTTACGATATAGGCGTACAATTGTTTATTTACACAGTAAAAGAAAGGTTTCCAGGCTCGTGCCACAAAGAGTATATTTATATGATAGGCCTAGTTAAAATACCAAATCGGTAATCATAGCAGCACGTTTGTATACCGAAAATAGTAGCAAATGAAGCAGCTTTCACGAAATACAAACTTATTTTGCGTTACATCGTGGTGGCGACACACGCTAATCTGTAGCCCATCAAGATTCATGGATAATATTAACGTTTGTCCTATGTAAGAGCATGGCAACCAGCACACGTGTGTCTTTGACGGTTAAGGCATTTTGGCTGTTTTCAGACAACTCAAAAAATAAATAACGACAGAAAAGGCTAACTTCATTTGAATGGGTAAGTTTGCTTGCCTGAGAACAAAAAAGTGACTATAAGTGACACAGTTTAACGTTTGCTTGTTGAAAAAAAGGTGTGAATATCGTTAATTACTAGTGACTAGTTAATTTGACGAAAATAATTTCTTCCATGCGGTGCATAAAGCATAAATTTTGCAGGTCGCTATCATCGTGGGACGCGCCTTTTGCTGGTTTTGGGGATAGCGGAAGAGTAAATTCAAAATTATAAGGCAGAGTTACTGTATTTTGTTGTTCTTACTTTACGGAGTCGAATCCAAAAAGCTTAATACAACAATGATCATATTTTGTATACTACAATGAGTATGAAAAAGTTATGACCGGGACCTTAAAACTGGATTTTCCCCTTTTCATTTAGAAATTGTTACGAAACTGTTTTCAATTTGGGCAAAAATAATGTGATAACGCCACAAAAGAAAACTTGTTAAGGATTCCGCCAAGCTTCTCGATCGTTTGAAGTCTTTATATCAAACGCTAAGCTCTTAAGCCTAGTTAATTTGTGGCACGAGCCTGGAAACCTTTCTTTTACTGTGTAAATAAACAATTGTACGCCTATATCGTAAAAGAATCTTAAAATAGTTTCTTCGATAACAGTTGGCAAATTTTTCGTCTTTTTTACAGTCAGAAGTATTTAACTTTCCGTCCCTACTACTCACTTATTCTATTCCATTTTTGTGGAGCCCTAACAAGTGTCAACATATTCTTTGAAGTCAGGAAAGGCCCATAGAATACCTGAAAATCTGTCAGCTTCCGGGTGCCCCGGACCCCACTGGGCGAGCTCGCAGCGCTCCCCCAGACCCTCTAGCTCGTGTCGGCAAATTTTACCTGTCTCCCCCCCCCCCCCCCCCCAATGCACTTTGCTACGCCCCCGGCTACAGAAAGGTTATCGTAAATTTAGGAAATGCAACATATCTGGGTTAGTAATAATACTAAGATAAAAAAGTAGTATCATACCAACTATATAGTACTGCAAGCAACAGGTAGGTCTCACCTCAACTGGGTGGAAACATAATTCAGCCGGAATAACTTCATTATTTTTCAGGTCAATGCTATAATGCCTGCACTCATCCTTAGTACACTTATGTACCAATTCCTTAGTTTTCTGTGGAAATACCAATGTGAAATCCACATAACCTTCCATGTGGAGATCAACAGACGCCTTTGTCTTACCCTGCATAGAAACAACTTCTTAATCAGCCAACTTAAAACATTTAAAAACACGAACTGAACAGAATAACGTTACTTATTAAACGTTCTTCACAGTATATATTCAGATAAATAAACATACACAAATTAATGCATACAAAGACAAAGATACGATTCTGTAAGCCATTTTTAGGACTTCATCATAATCTCCTACCATCCGAGCCAACTCTCCAAGGCCAATACAAAGACTTAAAGAATTGTAGGATTTTTTCTGGATCGATTCTGAAATCCAACGGGCCACACCTGATGAAGCAAGAGGGTCCGTAGTTTGGAGATTTGACTTCTTATCAATTCTGAGGCAAAGCGGTGTCCATGTTCCCAGTCCAGTCTTAGAGGACTTAAGAGGTAGACACATCTTTAACCTATTTCGTCACCACAAGATAAAACTAGACCACACGTAGCAGACATTGCACTCTATCAGTGCCGTCTCTCCCCAGAAGAGGAATCAAAGCACTGATGACTATCACGTTCAGGGATCCTCCAGTTTCTTCCTCCCTCCCTCTCTCTCTGTCCCTCCTCTCTTTCTCTCTTGCTACCTCTTCAAGGCAAATGCAACCAAAAACATTAATATGCCGGGTGCTACCAGCTAATTTTCGTTCCTAGTGCCTAACCGAAAATATACATTTTAAATTTAGCATTCTTGTTCTCAATGCTTTTTCCCTAGAGAAGTCAAGTTATAGGCATACTGCCTGCCAGTTCGCTAACCCAAGTGCGCATGCATCAGCGTACCCGTCCTATAAAAGCGCTGCGGCGTGACCATGTTTCATCTTTCATTCCTCTCAATACATCAAGGTGGTAACTCAAGAAGGCAGGTAGGGTGGGTACAGGTAATGTATATTTTCGGTTCGGCACTAGAAACAAAAATTTGCCGGTGGCACCCGGCATTTTAATGTGTCTGTCTAAGTGCGGTTCAAAGACCTGTAATTTTAGCATTACAGTAGACCTTGCCTGACCTGGCGGCGGGCACCACCTGACTAGTACCCCAAGGTTACGATCTGGCACCTCCAAAGTTACAAATTCGTACAGCAGAAAAACACAGGAAACAAGATGGAATGAAGTAGAAGACTTATTCAATAAATGGTACATCAAAAGTGGTTACTGCATAGTGCTTAAAGGTGGCTGGAGGACATGCCTGGCTGCGACAATGGGTCCCAGATGGTAAAGTCCATTGGCCTGCGTAGGCATTTCACGCAGGTAATGGAAGACTTCTTGGATCGTCGATGAGAAGTTCCAGCAGGTGAGGGAACCATGCTGTCGACGGCCAATTTGGGGCAATTATCAGAAAGATTTGCCAAGATGACCCAATTTTTCTTAAACCTGATGAAGACGCTGGAAAGGAGGGAAGAGGTATCCATAAAGTTCTCCCACGACAGGGTGAGTGCATCCACTGCCCAGGCTCGATCGTCGGGGACTGGGCTGACGAAGTGGGGAAGTCTGGCATTGTACCTCATAGCAAACAAGTCGATTAGTGGAGTGCCCCACGTGGTGAATAGCAACCTGCCGATGCAATCCTTTAGCGTCCATTCCCCTGAGGGAAGTTTGCAGGGAGAAAGGGAATCCGCAATGACATTCCGGTTGCCAGGGATGCGCAGGGGCAGGATCGTTCTGCCCAGATCTAGGTAGAGCTGAAGGATAACAGACGTGACTTCATGAAGTTAGCAGAATTTCGTGCCCCCCTCCTTTCAAAGGTAAGCAACGGCAGTGGTGTTGTCTACCTGGAGCTGTAATACCTTCCCTGAGACCAGGTCCCAAAAGTGATGAAGGGCCTTGAGAACTAATACATTGATGTGATCTCGGTCAAGGATTGTCCATAACCCGGATACCTGGTGATAAACAATGTGCCCCCCGCCCCCCCAAAAAAAATCCCTCCAGGGTCACATCTGTTAGGAGAAGGAGGTCTGGTTGGGGCTCGTACAGAGGGACTGCTTGGGAGATAACTAGGACGTCTCACCACCAAGGAGAGCGTCGACTGGAAAGGAAGCATCGGTGGGTCGATGGTCGATGCTTGAGACCTTTCCCATGTATCGATGCGGTAGTGATGAAACGTCCGGGAAAACTATCGTCCATAAGGAACCAATTTGCTATGGAATCTAGTTTTCCTATGAGGGAATCGAGTTCTGGCAGAGTGTGGTGAGAAGACTGTAAAAAAGAGCGTGCTGTCGTGACAAGGCCTGCGATTCTTTCTGGAGAGGGCATGGCTGTTGTTTTGCCACTAGGTCGAAGGCCACACCCAGAAAGACAAATTTTCTGGGCCGGAACGAGGCATGATTTGGAAAGGTTGATGCCGAAGCCTAGTCGGGTGAGAAGGGATGTAGCGAAGTATCGGCTGCAAAGAAGCACAGTGGGATCTTGATCATGAAGGAGCCAGTCGTCCAAATATGTACTTGCGAAGGCTTTGGTGCCAATGAAGGGCAGCCAGGACCGGCGTGAGCACTAGCATGAATATTCAGGAGGCAGCGTTGAGGCCGAAAGCCAGACACTGGAATTCACAGACCTTGTTGCCGTACAGGAAACGAAAATGGTGAACAGGAGTGTGAAGCAGGACGTGAAGATATGATTCTTCTAGGTCGATGGATATGGGCCAGGCACCCGTTTCAGAGACTGGCAGATCGACTCTAAGGTTGACCCCTCCAGGTTTAGGGGTTTCAGGTTAAAACTGAGCTTTTCTCCCCCGTTTTTCTTTGGACAAAGGAAAATTGAGCTGTAAAACCCGGGGTGAAGGGGATTCAGAGACTCCTTGATGATGCCTTTGAAAGAAGGTCTTGTACCTCGTACGAAAGACGACAGAAAACGGGAGGGGCGAAGTCCCAGGGCGGTGGAGACACCAGTGCAGGTCTGCTGGTGAATGTCCGACGAAAGCCGTGATTGATGTTGGAAAGAATCTGCAGGCTGCATGTTAACTGTCGCAAGCCAGCAGGAAATAACGAAGGCGGCCGCCGATAGGAAGAGACGAAAGATATTGGGCATCAAAGGTTGGTGGTACGCTTTCGTCTAGCGCCTGGAGAGGAGTAGTAATTCCGTTGGTTCGGGTTAGTGTTGCGGTTGTTGTATCATGCCTTCCCTCGATTGGATGACCGGCGCAAAAGGACTGGATATTATTAGGTGCCTGTTGGGGTCATCGTGACCATTGAAGTCATTCCGTGGTCTCGGCCAACAATTCTTACTGCCCAGACGTAATGGTTCCTGAGGCTTGGTGAAAGATTTTAATTGCAGCTTTGGTTTGGCTTGTTTTGGTCTTCGAGCAACGTCCAGGTGTGGGGCAAGCTTTGAAATATGCCTGCGAAAGAGAGTATCGGACTCGTAGATTGATTGATTGCGGAGCGCATAACGTGTAGAATCGTTGAGTTTGGGAGCCGTGTTGAGAGCAATGTCCCAAAGGAGAAGTGTAGAGTTGAAAACAGCCTTAGTGAACCAATTCATGGAATGAAAGGTGGCAAAGCAGGCTTTCTTAAAGACCTGGTTTATGAGGAAGGACAAGCACTGGATTTCAAGATTGTTGACTGCAGACGACAGCTTTTCAAAGTGTTTGCGGTGTTGTTGAGTATGTCGGCCTGTGAAGCAGCCCATAGTTCTTGTCGCAAAATCTTGTCGTTATCCTTCAGGACTGCCGAGGAAAGAAACCTCCTTCGGAATCAACAATGCCGTCCCAAAATCCAGTTGGTCTCAGCGGTCAAAAATTCCACTGAGGATATGCGTCAAACTATCTTGGATCAGTTGAACCATCACCGAAAGAACTAAGATTCCTGGTCGGGTCGAGGCTGGATAGAGTCCTTGTCGAGCAGATCCCCTTTTCCTACATGGAGGCCCCAGTTGCACAGAAGGGTTGTAAGAAGTCTGGTGGACTAGACCAACACGGAGCGGCGCTGTGTAATCCGGTCAAAGGCCAATCCCAAAGTCGGCGGACAGCCCCCTGTTCTTGACGGGTTCCGAGTCAAGTGAGGATGGCGTATACAAGAAGCTGTCAGGAACGAGGTCTTCAACTGTTTTAAGAAGATTGGTTAACGGGATCCTTAGTATCTTGGCATGTTTTAGCGTAATGAGCATGGCGAGAGCCGCCATCTTGATATCTGAAAACACCAGCAGGTGGTGGCTACTGTGGTTAGCAGACAACATCTAAAAAAAAAACACAAACACAACACCACAAATCAGAAACCCTGTTCCTTGAATTTTCGGTGGAAAATTGATTATGGAAGCATAAACGGAGTATAGAGATCAGTGGGTGAGACGTTGAAGAAGCAGTTTTGTAAAACAGGTACTCTCTGACGAGGCAAAACTCACAAGGCCTGGCAAAACAACAAATTTTAATTTTCAGTGCTTAAAATATTTTGTACCTTGTTCACCTTAAAAATATGAAGCTTGAAGAATGGCATGATGTGACGAGGACAAACGAAGACATCAGTAAAAGTGGTCAGCAAAATTTAATTTGTGAGTGAAAGGAGTAAAGTAAAACAGGTACCTTCTGACGAGGCAAAACTCACAAGGCCTGTTTTACTTAACTCCTTTCACTCACAAATTAAATTTTGCTGACAACTTTTCTGACGTCTTCGTTTGTCCTTGTCACATCATGCCATTCTTCAAGCTTCATATTTTTACGGTGAAGAAGGTGCAAAATATTTTAGGCACTGAAAATTAAAATTTGTTGTTTTGCCAGGCCTTGCGAGTTTTGCCTTGTCAGAGGGTACCTGTTTTACTTTACTCCTTTCACTCACAAATTAAATTTTGCCGAAGCAGTTTTTAATTCTAACGAACAATTCTGACTTATGTAATCAGGACGTTTTTTGCATTTACCTTCCGACGAAGGCGGACGAAGTTTGTGGAAGTGTTTGTAACATCGTTATGCTGCCATAATCAATTTTCCATAGAAAATTCAAGGAACAGTGTTTCTAATTTGTGGTGCTGCATTTGGTTTTTTTTCATCCTGTTCGGAGGTCAGGTTGTACAAGGATACTTCTGGAACGACAGGCGAAAGGATAGAAGCAGAAAGTGAGTTGAGCTGACGGCCGGCCGCTGCCAATGCAGAATCAAGTTCACTGTTGCTGTCAAAGAAAGATGAGTGGACGAGAAGCAGAAGCATGAGGTCGTGAGAGAGGAGTCACGGGCTGCCGAAAGGCAATTGTCAAGTCGGATGACCCAAGGCGAGCAATGTCGTTAGACCGGCTGCAGCGGCGTCACTTAGAGGAAGTCTGGACGACAGACGGGGAGCGATTGCACTTGTGAATAGGATCCGCTGCAGTGGTAGCCCTGACCCAATCCCGAGTGTGAGACTGGTTCCTGAGAGGAATGGGAAGAAGATTGAGGCGACCGTTGTTTGCACTGGAATGAACGAATGGCTCTGTCCATGAGCAAGTGGACTTGATCCTTAGAGGGGTTCGCCATCTGGAGCCGAAAACCAAACAGGTAACGATCCCTGCGAACGGCGAGAAGAGCTGGACGGAAGGTCGAGAGTAGCGACAGTCGGTTGGACAGGTGTCCCGTTGTTACGTCTGGACTTGACATGTCGCTTCGGCCTGATATAAGTTTCCTTTACTCTAAGAAGCTCAGCCTGGAGAGCCCGAAGGTCTGGAGTAGAGGCCATAGTCTGACAGCATGGAACGGGACACATAGCAGCAGTATTGACCATAGGGCCACCCAGAGCAGACGGGAGAGTAGGCGGGGGCCAGTAGGCAACAGGTGACAAACCGTTGAAAGACGACATGCCGGTGATAAGTTGGACAATCCCGGCAGGAGATGAAAGGCTGACGACAGGAGGAACAGGCGACGGGCTGGTCGGCGGGGTGGCATTTCATGAGGATGCTTTGCTTTTCGAGATTCCCTTGGTTCTGGTCATTGCTTTCACTGGGAGGGCCGCAATCGTCGAATGGCGATAGGCTTGATTTTCCCAGTCAGTCTGATGCTGACAAATCCCCCAGTCAGTCTGATGCTGACAAATCCCCCAGTCA
>JAHWFP010058630.1:6442-17731 GCA_023313725.1 Lithobius niger
GTCAATTCGAGCGTTTCTCCGTTTTTCATCGATTAGTTTTTGTTGCTTTTTTTTTCGCCTTCATCTTAAATACGTACTTAAATTCCAACCACGTTATTAGCACAAAATAAAAATAAAGAAACGTGGATGCAATTAAACCAGTTCTTTTAATTGCTATGCTTTCGGCTTTTCAGAAAGAACTGTCAAGCATGCAGACTGCAAATTGACAATTCTCTTTAGCATGGCTATGCAAAGCTGAACTCTGAGTAAGGTGAAAATGAAAGATACGAATGCAATGCTTTAGTAATGATAGCATATCTGCCGGCTTCTGCAATCATACGCCCACGACTTAAGTTACGGTGTCTTGTCAATCAACGACAGTTCAGCAACACAACGAGTTTTTAAGTGGCGGTGCCGTGGCTAAAGGGATCACGCCCTGGACTACTAACCTTGGGAAAAGGCCCCCACACTTAGACGAAGCAGCCTTGGAAGAAGGAAACAACCTTTAACAGCATTTTTTTTAAATCGTCGGCTACGTAGTTTATTAACTGAACAAAAAACGGCTTCGTCGTTTAGAAAAAAAAGCATTAAAGCTCGTATCCCCATACTCACACCTATAAAGCTATACTCAAATAAAAAAAGGATTATATTCCAATCGAACGCAACGAACCTTAATTTGAAGTCCAATTCCAGGGAACAAGAACTCAATGGTTATGTCAGAAAGTGAACGCAGTTTGTGTCTGAAATGTTTAATGTGTGTGTGCATGTTGGATGCGTGTAAATGTTTGTGTGTTCTGCGCTTAATTTGTGTATTATACAGGTATTTTTTGTTTATATATTTGTCTGTTATTTTATATTTTAAGTCTGTTTCGTGTTAGTAGCTATGTGTATATTTTGTATGCATTTATAATTTGTGAAACAAGCAGGTTCCTAGTTAAGGCTGTGTTTTTTTTTTTGCACGTGTGTTCGATGGTTTCTGTTCGTTCTAGTTTGTGAGAGCACTAATATTACGTGTTCATTTTGTGTGTGTATTTTTAATCTTTCAATTTTGTAGGCGTTTTGCTGTTTATGGCGTCTGTTTTGTATGTGTTTGAGGTTTAGGTTGTCTTTCTGTCATATGTGCGTATATATGTATTCTTTTGTGTGTGAAATATCCATCCGTTTTGTTTGTTTGATTAGTGATGTATATGTATGCGTGTGCATGAAGGATGGCATGTCACAATCCTTGTTCCTTAGAATTTCAGTTCAAATGATAGTTCGTTGCATTCGAGTGAACTGTAATCCATTTTTATTTGTGTGCCTTCACAGCTGTGAGTATGGGGATACGAGCGCCAATGCTTTTTTGGCTTTTTTCGCTTTCTTGTTATTGTTATTGTAATTGCTACGGTCTGGTCAATCATGTGTGCAATATGTCCACTGTCCACTGATTTTTTTGTTTGCGAAAAAACGGAACATTAGAAATGCGTATTTATATTCATGTTCCGCCCAAGCTCTGTCCCATGTCTATTATTTGATGGGGACACACTAACGTTGTCTAGATTTACCATGTGTCATTCTCGACGAGTCACTGATTCTGCATGCATTATTGTGACAAACAATTGCGGAAATAATTTAACTGGCTCTTCCAAGCCCGTATTGAAGAATTAAACAAGTTATTGATCAGTCATGTCGGCTGTCAAATTTTGAGGCCGTTCACTCAAATGATTAAGGTCTTCGCACCCTATGGTTTAAAGGTTAAAGATTTAAGTGAAAACCAGACCATTTCATTTTGGCTTTGGGAAGCCAGTTAACCTTTCTCTGGCTGACGATGTTAAAGGGACATTCCTCCCAGCGCCATTTTTCTCGATCCTCCACATCAAGTACGGCCCCAACGGTCTATTTACTTACCGTTAGTCTTTCCCTTGCTAAAAATCCGTTTTAAAACGTGGCGTCTAGGAGATTTTCTGTTGAATATTGGGGAACTTACGTTCTTCCAGAACGAATTGATCCTTTGTTAGCCTACAATGACCTTGAAGTTTTATCTGTGTGTGCGAAGTACTAACTTTAATCGTTTGCTAGTAGTTACTATGAGATCAAAAATCTAAAAGACTAATGCCGTAAAAAATTACAATTAATTATTCCAATAGATCGCCGAAGTAAAATTATAAGACAGTAGTCTAGAAAATTATAAAGTGTGATTTTAAAATACAAGAGTCAATCCGGTTTTTGACGAAACAATTAATGCGTTCACGCTGGCGTGTATATTTGGCGTAAGGCCAACTGAGACAGTAGCTGCATTCTTGGCTGCGACGAACGAAGCTACTGTCTCAGTTGACCTTGGCTATGGTAAATTAGCGAATGCGATCGGCGCGTAGCTGTTATAAGGCAGGCGGAAGGTTATAAGGCAGGCTGAATGTTGCTTTAACTAGAACATTATACAGCGCCAATGTCACTTTTACCGCACCCAAGCGTCGTAACTCTAATTCGGTTTTATTCTCCTCGCCTATTGTTGCTCCATAGTTTCATGTTGCGGCATTGCATTCTGGGACCTCTCCACATCCACTTCCTGTTCAATATTCTGAAATTTCTCGTGTGCAATCGAATTCTAAATACACGGCCCGCCGGCCGTGCTGGTTAATGCACGTGGCATGAAAGTTGGGATGCGAGTTGCGGTAGGGCCGCTAAAAATTAATTAAGTGGTTCTCAGGAAAGGTGCTAAAAAAAAAAATAGGCGCGAGCGGGTTTTTTTTTATTATTATTCGTGGTTTTTCTGATGCGGGCGATGGCTGTTTTTTTTTACCAAATAAAAAAGAAACGGGCAGCTTACGTTTTGTTGTGGAGTACAATACCCTCGACAATATCTATGTTTTAATGACAGGATCGACGTGCAAACTTTGCACACTTGATAAAAGTCATTCTTTAGATCTACGTTTCTAGTTGTGACATGCCTCCGAACGACCCTTAAGATTCGTTTCGAGGCGATCATGTGAATCAAGGGCGGATTTAAGGGAGGGGCCGAGGGGGCTGCGGCCCCCTCTAAGGAAAATAAACACTAAAAAATTGCCTAAATTTTTGAAAAAACGCAGTTAAATTATCAAAAAAAGGCACAAAAACTTAGAAAAATCATCCTGCGGCCCCCTTCAGGCCTTTGTTCTGTATCCGCCCCTGATGTGAATGGAGCAAATAGCTGTATGATGTGGTTTGTGAAAGCGCTGACGCGTGATCGGAATTTTTTTTTTAGACATTGTCATAAAAAACGTTTCATGCCCTAAGAAAAAAAAAAACCGACGCGTGGGCTCATGAGAACCAGTTAATTAACTTTTAGTGGTGTAAACACGTTTTGTTTCGCATGCCTATAGGCCTACGTCATGCAAGGAAAAGATTTATTCAAATAGATCAAAACCCTCGCTTAGCAAGTATGTTTTAGCATCTTGATGTAAGATTAATCAGGAGTGGCCTAAAGAGGGATCTGACGGAGTGTCCGTGTTAATACTATGTGCCATGTTCATCTTCTCTTTCTGGGTTGCACCTGCCAATGCTGTCGAACCAATTGTAGTAATTAGGTTAATGGATAACCTATGTTAAATTTAGGTCATGTAGGTTTTTCCCTAATAAATACGTGTGAAAAATATCCGTTCTGCTATGGTTGATTCAAGCATTCCACTTTGGGCAAACAGAAGCGCTGAGACGACCTTGGTGGATTTATTTATTTAGAAATTGCGTTTTTCTCACCTCCGAACATCACGGAGCCAGTTTTTGTGTAGACCGAGAAGTAAAAGATTTCGATCGCGTTGCCCATACTCTAAACACAGCATCCACGTTCCAGATTCCCCGTCATCCAATAGGCTGATGTGGGTCACGTGATCTCGTTTTAGTAAAGAAAATCGCGGCGCTGCTGCGAATAGTGTTGTTCCATTTTTAATTTACCGCTATTTTCTTTATATTGCTCGAAGGTTCTACTTTGCTGCATCTAGGAAGTGAAAAGGCGCTTTTACTACCGCTTAGCGTTGCTTAGTAAAATAAGAATCTCGCCCAGTGTTGCTTTACAAGAACTGGCTTGGAGCTGGGGAGAGACCCGCAGCATCTCTTCAGACTGCCTTGGGACAAGGGATGGAACAATGACTGAAAGTTACTCCCACATTATCAGTATTTATAAGCTCCTGAAATGTTGATATATAAAATATAAAAACTGTTGTATTCCCTGCTATTACATCAGTTTGAATGTCTTTTCAGTCATGACACCTTGAGTGCTTCAATGAAATCGATAGTTTGTGTGTTTTAGCACGAAACATCTTTCCATATTTAATTTCCAATTTACTGGAAAGGAGTTTAGTGCTAAAACCGTCGCACAAATCATAGATTTCATAAAAGCGCAAGTGAAATTCTGTAAGAGAATTTTGGTTTTCTTACCAACAAAACGATTCTTAATAGATTTTATTTACGTATTAACATTACGCATGAACAGTTTGAGTGTAGTAGTCCCATGATGCTTACGATGTCTCTGAGTAAAATGTTTTCGACGTTTACGATTTTACGACGTTTTGAATTTACGATGTTTTCCTCTATTTGGCGTAACTATTCTAGCCCCCATCACATTTCATCGACCAACCTGTAATATCGTTTTATTCGGCGCAGGTGATTCGTATTAGGCCTAAACGACATTTTTATACTGCTGATACGTAACGTTAAGCGTGTCCCGACCAAAAAGCGTCGTCATGTTTTCGTAAAAGTTAGATGATTCACGAAAATGACGTCATTGCCCTAATACCAGGCATAACTACTCCGAAACAGGCAGAGAAGCAGCTTCGTGTTTCCTTACGAAGATAACGTCATTTCCCTAATATCTACGTCATCCCTAACATCGCTCCCTAACGAACCATCTGTGAGCAACAATGCAATTCGCGTCGGTATAATGAGTACATCGATTTTGTGATTGTGCTGCGGATCAAAGAAATTACGTGAAGCCTGGATCTACGTCAAGACAGTGAGCAAAGCGAACGATATTGCTAGTCTACATCATTAGAAACGTGCGATGTGCACACGTATGTGTGTGTGTACCCTACTCTTTTTGAACCATGGCACCTGCAAGATGGGAGCAGCACCAATGAAAGATACGGCGCTTCCGTTAGGCCTACACTGTTAAAAGTGTAACTTTGAAGGTAACTTTGAAAGTCTATGCACAGTAACACCAAAAGTGCCATTTTTGTAACCTTTAAATAGCATTAGTTGCAACTTTGAATTTGCAACTTTCATATTTCTTTTAACTTTCATTTAATACAGTGGGTAACTCTGACAAATGTGTGCTTCACAGTTGCAATATTTTAGGAGTTAAAAGTTTTTAAGTGCTACACAGCATTGCGAGGTACAATACAGTAACGGTTACCTTGATTTGACAGTTACATTTTTAAAAGGTATCTTGAGGGTTACAGAAATTCGAACGGTACACTACTATAAACTTTATCATAATCTGAATGGTACACTAATTAAAAGCTACAATACTTAATGGTTACCTTTCATTTGAAAGCTGCTGTATTTTAAGTGTTACAGAAATGTGAAAGGTACGCCATTTTAAAGTTACAGCAGATTATAGGTTACTTTATTTTTGAAGGTATCACTTTTTAGAAGTTAGTGTCTTGAAAGGTACAGAAATTTGAAAGGTACTGCATTATTTTCTAAGGTACCACTTTTTAAAAGTTACAGTATCATAAAATGTACCGAAATTCTAAAGGTACGCCGTTTAAAAGTTACACCAATCTACAGGTGACTTCATTTTCTAAGGTACCATTTTTTTAAAGCTACAGGATCCTAAAAGGTACAGAAATTTGAAAGGTATGCCATTTAAAAGTTACAGCAGTTTATAGGTACTTTATTTTCTAAGTTACAACTTTTTAGAAGTTAACAGTGTCGAAGTTAAGGTACCGAAATTTGAAAGTTACGCAATTTTAAAGTTACAGAAGTTATAGGTTACTTCATTTTCTAAAGTACAACCTTTTAAAAGTTAGTTTCCTAAAAGGTACAGAAATTTGAAAGTTACGTCATTTGAAGTTACAGAGTTCATACGTTACTTTATTTTCTAACGTACCATTTTTTAGAAGTTACAGGATCTTAAAAGGCACAGAAATTTGAAAGTTATGCCATTTTAAAGTTGCAGAAGTTTAAAGGTTACTTCATTTACTAAGGGACCACTTTTTAGAAGTTACAGTATCTTAAAAAGTTACAGAAATTTGAAAGGTATACTATTTTAAAGTTACATTGATTCTAGGCTACCTTATTGTTTATTACTATTAAATGAAGAAAACCAATGAAGCCAAGATTAGCTAAGAATGAAACGTTTCTTCGCTTATTTACGGCTAATTTTATATGTTCAGGAAAAACCTTTTGTTTTTAGAATTTTTATTTTACTGAAAACAGTAAATTTTCAATTATTGTGTGTTGACTTTTACAAGAAACTTCACTTCCAAGTTCCAGTTTTAGGCAAACATAACCATGCATCCAAGTAACCCAATAAAAGTCAAAACTGTTTTTTTTTTTAATTAACTGTCTTTACATGCACACAAACAAAAAACCGGCAAATTTATTTGATGGGACGTTAATATTCAAAGAAATATTGTTCGTGTTAAGTAAAATACGTACGAAATGTGTAAAAACCCACTATGAGTATGTTTGAACAGTTTGATGTCAACAAAATTGTATACTTTTCATCCTGAATCAAGTTACTGCACTAAAAAAAAAAAGATTCACACTTTATGTACTACAAACTAAACAACAGCACCTGCACTAATTTTCGTTATAATTACCAAGCATCAACTAACGGTATAATCACAAAACAGCAGCCATATTTGTATCGTTCAAACATACTTCAAGCTATACCTTTACGTGTACAGTTAATAATAGTGAGTAAAACTAACAGACACTGACGAATAAACTACACCAGTTCCACTTTATTCAGAAATAAATTTCTCCATTACAGAGCAAAAGACCAACAGCGTATCTTTTCACACAGTTACGAACAGGTGCATTATTTCAGATTCGGTGGTATCCAAAAACCGAAACTAAACCGCAGAACTGAATTTTAGAGTTCCAGTTCAGTCAGTCCCAGTCCCAGGACTGCCAGCCAGGGTATCGTGAGAGGCTACCATGCTTCTTCAGCGCCTATGGGATGTATTCTGGCTAATTCTGGGCAGTCTTTCGGCCCCGACCATGATCGGAGGTTTCCCGGATCGATTGCCCGGGCTGACACCTCCCTTTACCAGATTTATTCTTCTCTAAATAAAAAATCTGGTAATGTTCAAAATTGAGCCGGTTCAGCCATACAAGCATTAATTGCTTCGGCTGACACAAGGCTCGTCAAAATTAATAAAAAAATAAAAATAAAAAAAAAAGTTACATCCCGAACACATGCAGAAAGAAGCTTGATTATCTGCACTTATGACCTGCAGAACCAAGCCATCAGCTTGGTGCTGTCCTGAAATGTAAATTAACAGTCGTATTAACAATGCAGCCTACTTGGCCATGCCAATAAAGCTTATACTAGGGCCGTCATCAGTTCCACTGTCGACATAATGGAGCGGGATCTTTACTGTTTGGCTTTCAATCGGATCGGATCGGATTTGCCTTATAATTTCTAAACAATAAGAGACAGTTTCTTGGGGTTTGGGCCATTGGAAAGGTGGTGGAAAAAAACCGTGAAAATGGTGTATTCAAACGTCCAAATCGGCCGACGAAAAGCGAAAATATCTTGAATTTGTTTTATTATCGCCTAACACCGCCCGTTTATCATCAACAATCAATCATTTAACACTCGGATGCCTTGTACAATTAGAAACGGCTTCGCGTCTCGTTGTTGTTTTGATTTTTGCTCTTGCTATTGGTCTATTTTGTCACCGTGATGGTTCCTCAACTCCATGTCCGATTCCGGATTTTTCTTTTGATCAACCTTGTCCGTACTCCCGTGCTACTGTATGCAAAGTTTGGTTTGGATGGTCCTTGTGGTTTTCGCGTGATGCGCGGTCTAAGATTACATTGGAGTGTCTTCATAGCGGAGCTACGCTCCAGTCAAAGTGTTAGCACTGCCACACATTAGTACGTTTAAACCTTTGACTAAATACATTTATTTTCAAGGATGATTTTTTTACTCAAATTTATCATATTCCTACTGTAATATGCCCCAGACCTTTACCCACCCAGTTCCTATTCAGTTGGGATAATCATGCAGTGGGAGAAACAAAGTGTCATGATTCTGTTGCAAAAAAATATCACCTGTGCCTACAGGAAAATTTGCCGTTTCACATGGTAAGTGTCATAATTTTGTCAACTGTTGGGCTCTCTTGTATTAGTCGCGTAGTTAGCATTTTTGTTAGTCTCGTCTTTGTGTCTAGAATTCTATACGAGAGACGGCGGACATGTTGTGTTCGGAAGGTAAAAAGCTTTAGAAACTTTAGAACATTGATCATGTAAACCCTAAAAGGGTCATTAACTGTACTAAAAGGCTCCTGTTGGACTGTACTAAAAGGCTCCTAACTGTACTAAAAGGCTCCTATTGTCGACTTGATGCCCGTAAAGCTTCACACAGTCGTGTAGATTCTATAATTAGAAATTTGAGCAACATAATCATGCTTAACGCTACACTAGAATTGACAACGTTGTAAATCTAGATGCGACTGTAAACCCATGACGCTGATTTTGTGGATCACCATACGAAAAGCGTAGTAGAAAATAAACGTCCCAGCCGTATATGATGCCTTATTCCTTTTCTCCTCACAACGTGGAGATCTTCAGACTTCTGGAGCCTAATCGCTGCAACAGTTTGTCAACACTTTTGAGTTATTTAGCATCTATTTTCCATCTTTCCTGTTGCTAGAGTATTTCTTGCTAAACTAATAAGGGCCGTATTCTGAACGCTAACTAAAACTCGTACTTGACTTGAAATGACGTCACACCTATTTAGTGCCATTCACCACCAGAACCTCTTTTGGATACATTTGGAAGAAATCGGTTGGTGAATGGCACTTAATAGGTGTGACGTCATTTCAAGTCAAATGACGTCACACCTATTAAGTGCCATTCCCCACCCGATTTCTTCCAAATGTATCCAAACGAAGTTTTGGTGGTGAATGGCACTAAATAGGTGTGACGTCATTTCAAGTTCGTCAGCGTTCAGAATACGGGCCTTAAGCGCATTCGTCGTGGGGGTAGATCAACTATCGGTCGTTGGTAGTACCACACAAACAACCAAGTCGTACATTTTGAGTGATGTAGATGCAGGGCCGTAGCAAAGGGCACTTGGTTGTGGGGGGGGGGGGGGGATTCCATTTTGTCAACTCATCTTACGATTTTGCCAACTAGTTTCAAAAATGACAGTATAGTGCTGCCAGTAAAGTACTTTTTGACAGGATCCAGCAAATCCAGCTAGGGGGTCTGGGGGAGCGCTGTAAGCTCCCGCCGCAGGGTTCAGAAGCTGAAGTGCCTGTTTCTGGTGAAACGCGGACACATAAGCACTGGATAATTAGACACCGGACACAGCACCCGAATTTAGGCACTGGACAAATAAACTCTGGGACAAATAGGCACCCGGACAAATAGATAGTCAGACACATAGCGCAGACACCGGACAAATAGGCATCAAGTTAAAAAAAATTTTAATCGGGTTGGATTGCCCTCAAATGGGGGAGAAAAAAGGTTTGTCATAAAATGTTCGTAGCATTCAAAACTGCTAAAGATTTGTTGACAGCTGTATTACACTAGCATCACTGATGTTCTGTGTTAGCCGCAGCGAGCGCGGCAGCGTAATTTGTAACATTAATTCACCCAAAAAAATTTGGAAAAATTCGAAAATTCCCTTGCCCTCCAACCGTCCCACATGAATAAGTGTCCCAGATTTAAAACAAACTATACATAATTTGACGGCAATCCATCCCAATTTAAAAAAAAAATAATAATACATTTGGTGCCTATTTGTCCTGGTGCTTGTTTGTCCGAGTGCTTATTTGTCCGAGTGCATATTTGTCCAGTGCCTAAATTGGGGTGCCTATGTGCCCGGTACCTAATTATCCCGTGCCCCATGTGTCCTACATCCGTTTCTGGCCTCCAGTGAGCTCAGAAGCAACAAATTGTCAAGCAAATTTTGGTGAATGTTCTTATTCGTTCTTTAGGATGGTAGGTTTCGTAAAAACTTAATTGCAACTAAATCAGGCTTTTTTCAGATATTTCTTTCCATATTAAATTAAACCGAGTTCACTTTATAATTATATAAACAGGCCCGTAGCTGGCCATTGACGACTGGGACTTTTAGGCTATAATGAACGATGATGACTGCTACGTGCAAGCATGGGCAGTAGGAGAGGGGGCATGGGATGGGAGGGGTTACCACTCGCCTGCGGGAGGCAGAACATTTTTTTTTTATTGACTATCGAAAGGTGGAAAATAATGAAATCTTTTTCTGAGGTTTATCAAAACGACTATGCCTAGCAGAATTATTGCAAAAAAACTTTCACATTTTAAAACAACAACATGCGCCAGTTTAAAAAAAATGGAGCGTCGAAAGACGAAAGAAATGGCAAAACCTTTTACTCAGTTTTGTCCAAAACAACTTGAGAAGAGCTCCATATTTGAAATCGACACTCTCCAATTTCATTTTTCGCCCTCGATTCAGGGGATCTTAGGGTAATTTTTGACCTCATTTCGTGACCTTTGAATCGATTTTGTCCTTTAATTAGGGATCTTATGGACTCTTATCGTCAAATTTTGGACCTTTGAAATTTTTTCAAATTCTTAGCAGGTTTGACTTGGAAAATGTAGCTGTTTTTGCTTTAATACAGATCGTATTGGCGATAGGTTAACAGAACAAGGAATACAGAATCAAACAGCTAACTCAATTTTTGCAACTCAGTTTTTAATGTCAACTGTACCAGATTTTCATGAAGCACAGCTTTCGTTGACGTTTCTGTTTTAACTAAAATCATGGGATGGGCTAGTAGGCAAACTAGTAAATCAAATATGCAACTCTGCTTGAAATTTTGAGCTTATTTTTTTATACCATAACTTCAGACGGCGATAACTTGGCAGAAGTCTTTACTAAGTTTTGTTTTATACAGATTTTGTTGATGTTTTTGTGTTACGTAAAAAACTTTTTAAAACCTTGAAGTGATGTTGTGTTTTGGTATATATCAGTAATTTGTCTACCCCCCTAAATTACCAGTTAGAAGTTGCTACTCGCCGATATTTGAGCGGCACTGTCTAACTGAAGAACTATTGAAGTAAAATAGCCAACTCAATTTTTAGTTTTGCCAACTCTGTACGATTTTCGCGAAGTTAATTGTTATCACGACTTCA
>JAHWFP010058633.1:0-37311 GCA_023313725.1 Lithobius niger
AAAAATGTTTCCAACGGTACTTTACAAGGCCAGAAAATGCCGAAAAAATAGCAAAAATGCATCAGCTTCCGGGGCTCTTATTCGGTTTTTCCTCCAGAGCAATCGGCTAAATGCCTATTGTTGCCCCCACAGTACAAAACCCTAGTTACGTCACTACCTGTACATGTTTTATACTGTTTGAATAAAGAATTTGACCCCCCCCCCATAAGTTACGAGAAATCCCCTCCCCCAAATTCTTCCAAAAGCGGTCATTTTTTTAAAACAGGGTCAGACCTATTGGTGGGGTATGGTTTCGGGGGAGAGGGGGGGGGGGGGGAGGAGATTGGTCAGAATGAATGTTGTCATGCTCCATTGTTTCTTGTTGTGGGGGGAGGAGGGTGGTTAGGAGAAAAGACATTATTTTTGGCTTCGTACGTAGCTCTGGGGAAGACTTCGCCCCCGACAAAAACAAAACAAAAAACGACAAAGAGAAGCCATTCCTCACAATTATACAGCCTCGCTTCCACCCCCTCCCATACCGATATCCTTGACGCAGTACATTAAATTAACACATTCAGTTACTTAACATGCCCTAGGCTAGGCTAAACCTTCAAAAAGCAATCAAAAGTTTATATTTAAATGCACAAGGTTTAAAATGGTTGTAGCGTAAGGCAAAACACAGGAAAACCAACACGTAGTAGCTGGGTGAGCTGGGTGTCCGTGGGCAGCGATTTCTTTATAGTGGATGAATTTCAAGGATAGTGGGTGGATTGTAGCTGCCGCCTGCAGCCATACCGCTCCGTAGCATTCACCCACCATGAAGGCAGTGGGTAAATGTTACGAGCTGCAGGCGGACCGTAATGTAGAAAGGCGTGTAGGAAACAACTTCAAACAAGATGGCGTCGCATTTCAGTTTTTCTCTTCTGGGACACCCACGTTCTTTTACATTGTAACACTTTAACATATTTAAAAATGCAAAGTAAGAATGGTTTTACTTAATAAAGGTCCACAGAATGCAATTACGGCCACTATTTAGCATTTCACATTTTTTTATGTCCATAAAACAACACGTAAAAGACGCAAGGAACATTTTGTTCCCTTTGAGGTCTACAGGAAAGCTCGTTGACTTGAGCATTTAAAGCCTACACTAATCCCATTACAAATAATGAACACGCATCAAAACACCTAGTTTGTGACTGTTGAGAAAGGAAGACCAACGCCCATATGTTCCTATGTGTCTTGGTAGGGTTCAATTAATTCTAAAGATCCAACATTGTTTAGAAGTGTCAAATCATAGATCATACCCCTTATTTGAAGTGTACGCCGCAAACTAATTATGTCGGTTTCGAGTTCCTGGAAGCATATTGACAGTAAAGTTTTTCTCTTTTTTTTTTTAACCTTGAAATACACATCCAATAGACTAAGAAAATTAATAGTACCTTAAAAAATAAGTTTATGCAAAGGCACAGGCGTTAAAGGGTTAAGCATTAAACGCGAAAGTTTTGTTAGCCTTTCACAGCTGCTACGGACACGCCCACCCTGTGCCGCAATTTAGAAAGCCTCGTGCGTGCAATGGAATACAACGTAGCCTGCCGTAATGAAAAACACTACTTACTTGGTTATATCCACACGTGTCGTGTCATACCATCCTTGACTGTTGAAATGATTGAATCTTGCAGATCCAACACAATGTTGTCATCGCATATTCCCAGTCGTAAACGGCGCCATTACGTACAGCCCACAGATTAAACAGCCATCGTGTTGCGTCATCGCTGCAAGTGTTCATGGGAAATAATAAGTATGGAGCAAAGTCAAGCCCAATATTAAGCATTAAAAGAGATTGCAATACAACGTATTTCAGTTACGATCTTAGTTCCACTTTTTCTCAGTTATTTTCCAACGGAATAGTGTCAATCTTGTTTCCAACGAAAGAGAATCGACTTGGCTAGCGAAGTGTGGGGGCAAAAAATATATAAAATATATTTTTGTACTTTAGAGCAATATTTTAAGATTGGTTGAAAGATAAATAAAAACTATAAACGTGATTTTCATCCGATATGTAGGAATTAAATCCTTTTTCTCATTAAAAAAAGTGTGACTGATTTCAAATGAAACACCAAATACCATAATAAACAGGTGTTGCTTGAAAAAATCGCACCTACTCTAATCGCATTCGAACGCAGAACGGGTGTTAAATGTGAAGAGGCATGTTTACAAAGAAGAGGCGAATATCAGTTCTAACGCTTGTCAGATCCGTGCATTCGGAAATCTGAGCCATATGACGTTTCACACGCGATCGACGTAAAACTGTCCTTAGTATTGTAGTTACACGTTGTTGTGCTTCCGAATATTGACTTAGATTGCTCTCCATTGCTGCAATACGTCACCCAAACTAATATACATCAACAATATAAATCGCAAAAAAAAATATACTTTGGAACATGTTTGTAACTTGGTAGTCTAGTGTAATCGGATGAGAACCAAAAAGTTAGTATGAGGCAAGATGTTCTACAAAAAAAAAGGAGGGAGGGGGAGATTATTAGTCCGTCCGATATATCAATACCGCGGCTCTTTTTGTGTGAGTGGCTTTTGCGATCCTTTTTAGACGATATGGTTTTGTTTGTCCTTTTTTCCTTAGTTTTTTATTTCCGTTGTCATTTTTTCTGCGATATTTTGCTCTGTAGTTCGTTCTACCTGGTTTCAGGGACCAGTCATTATTTTCGAATGGGGAGAAGAATCAAATGTATGATCGGTGAATTCCCGTTTCGCCGAAACCTGTTTTGGCGAATATTTTATTTCAAATTACGTGCCTCGCTCGCGCTGCTGCGCTTGCTGCGGCTAAACATAACATCAGAAACCACAGATAATTAAAAATTCCTTCCAGTTAGGAATGCTTCTTTAACTTCTACAATACTAAATTTTTATACAATATTTTGATTCTGCGAAGTGGGATTCGGCAAAACGGGAATTTCCTTTTTGCCGAATTTTAATCAGGGCTGAACTTTCGGTGAAACGGGAAGACACCGTATTATCCACAAAGTTTCCATGCCCTGCTCTCCGATCCGAGGCTCCCATTTGCCCTTCCCCGCATTCAAGTGGAAAAAGCAGGCCCCCTCCCCCAATCCTCCCCGCCAGCCCTGCAAACCGCAAACCCTTCGTATAGCAAGGAACGTATCAGTACCTAAAAACTCAATACAGCTTATTGTCAATACTAGAATGTCAGTAGGCCTATTGAAGTGGGCATGCCAGAAACCTTATTATCTGTCTAAAATTTATTTTTAGATTTTGTTCAGGATTTGTTGTTTTGTTGTTTTGGGTTGCGAGATAAAACAAAATAATACAAAAACACACACAGAAAAACTCAAATCCCCCCCCCCCTCCTCCCCACGCCTTAACAAAGTGCAAAGAAAATCCAAACCCACACAAAAATGAAGATTCGCTGACCTCGCATCAGACCGAAAACCATCAGGTCGAGATGAGCGAACATGCATCCGATAATCCAGGCTCAATCACAAAAATGGAGCATGTTTTCTCTGGCTGCATGTTTTGTTCTGTCTGGCGCGACTACTGTTTTGTGCCGAGGGCTGTGAACCAGTCCATTACGTGGCTAAACGGCAAACGAAATTTAGGAAAATAAAACTAAATAAAGAAAATCCAGAGGATATAAAATCCAAAGGAAAAAATCCAAAGGAACAAAGTAATCCACGGAATAGCTTTATTTTTAGCTTACTATTTTATTAGTAAGGTAAACCTGTATTTCGATACAGTGATACGAAACTAAAACAAAATACAACAGGAAATCTGCGCGCAGCATGGCCCTCCACAGTTCTGACTGCATACTGCCAGAGGTTTATTCTTCGTGTGTTCCGGAAGTGAGTTTCCGGCAGTTCTGCTTGGGGAGAGTTTAGGACGTTTATCATTCTCGCACGAAGCGCGGCTCCCGATCCCGCCTGGGTGCCAGGGGTGCTAGAGGGAGGGAAGCGTCCGCTGTGCCCACGCTACGCTTCGACCATCCACTCTAGCCACCATATAGTCTTGTTATGGCAATTTATCCAGAGGCGTGCCCAGGGGGGGGGAGGGGGGGGGGGGCATTGTCCCTGCCCTGTTTGGAAAAATGCCCTTTTTACCCGTTTTGGAAAAAAACTACTCCCTATTTTGATTTTCTGAACCGATAAGCACTGGTGCTGCAGCCAGAGAAAGGGCCTAGCGACCTAAAAAGGGCAAAAAGAAGGCCAGGAAAGAGGCAGAAAGGGATATAAAAGAGTAAAAAAGAGAGAGACAAGCTGAAAAAAGGGTTAAAAAAAAAGACTGACGACCAAAAAAAAAAAGGTCACCAGTAAAGAAAACCTCAGCGTGTCCTGTTGCAAAAGTTGCCCCTGCCCTTTCGGTGGTCTGTGCACGCTACTGGTTATATCCTTTACATTGCATTACAATTAAAAAAAACATTCCCGCTATATGGAAAGCAAATCCTGTGACAAATCCAATAACCTTTCAATTTTTTACCAGATATCGACTTTATTCTTGATTTCGATGGGTATGGTGTGGATCGATTTGCTTTTCGACCCATTTTCTCCCTTAGTTATAAGATTATGAAGTTTTAGAAACCTAACTCCAAGTAGGTAGGGGCATGGTAGGGGTTATCTGACTGGCTAGCCCCTACCCTTTGATTTGTGGAATATCCCTCCTCGTTCCTTTTTTCTTTCTAATCCGAAGTAGATTTACATATTTTTGCATTTGTTGATACGTGTTTAGTTTTGGTAAAGTACAATTATTACTGTTCTTCTCTGTGCATTACTGCAGTTTCGGTCACAATATAATGACAGTCGTAAACAGGGCCGGATTTAAGCTCTTGCCACCTGTAGGCCCAACTATAATGCCGCTCTTCAATACCCCTAAAACTTTCCCTCCCCCAAAGTCTTACGGAATCTTCAATTGTAGGCGCCTACCCGCTCCCCCCCCCCCCCCCTCATCTAGCACCTTTCTTAATTTGTATGTTCTTTTGCGATCTATGGAAAACTGGTTGGGGGGAAATAATTTCAGGGATTTGCTTACTCGGACCTTGTCCCTTTCTTTCCTTGCTTCCCCCTGTTTTTTTTTGTTCGGAGCGCCGCTTAGTTTCACTTGTTCACGGCTACTCGTTTTATTTCGCTATTATGATCAACGTATGACAACCAACCAACACACAAAGTGGCCATGCAATAAAAGGCTCGTAAATAACGTAACTACGTTTTAAAGAAAAAGTCAGTGGGCCTTATTAACGTATAGCACCGATCATGCGCTCAATCAGTACTGATACGACATTGAATTAAAGAGGAAAAAAAACGTCGAATTGTTTATACCCTGAACTATTCGCAAGACATTTGAAAATGAGCCGTTGTCAACCTCAAAATCGGTCTACATGGTACTGTCCGGTTACTGTTGATGGAGAGCATTATAGACACCAAGAATTTATTGCACAAGATAGCAACAACTTATTTATAGCGTCATCTCTTGATAGGATGCGGTATACGTTTTTAGACTGATACAGGGTTAGCTTAATTCTAAAGATGGATGGCGCCAGCATTTAGTTAATAAATTTTCATGAAAGGTGGCGCGCATGCAAAATTCGCACCCTCTTTTCTCACGCAATGCCGCCCCTAAAAAAGTGCCGCTATAGGTCCGGGCCTTTCGGGCCTACTTATAAATCCGGGCCTGGTCGTAAAAACATCTGTGGAAAAAAGGCCGGTGGTGAAAAGAAGTACACTGAAAGAAGCGCTTGCGAAACGAGTACAAAACAAAGCTAAGTCTCGGACAGAAAGAAGTCGGGGGGTGGGAGGCTAAGCCCTCAACCGTAGCCATGGTATATACAGGGTGCTTCAGAATAAAACCGACAAACTTCTAGGGCATACTAAGTAGGTAAAGACAAGTCAAAAAGTCCTATACAACACCTATCCAAAAATGCTTGGTTACCGAGATATCGCCGTATTACACCCCACTTATGCGTCACTGGCTTTGATTGAATGCCTGCAAGGTGCACGCTTTATTATGCCCTCATACACCATCTAATCATGTGTGTTTTTTAAGCAGCGTCAACTGAACTAGAGGAGTTGGCAACGATTTAAGATCAAATTCATAGTTCCACAGTTCAGATTCAGCACGGTGCACCAACCTGCTGCAAAACTTCGTGATAGGCATAATCTAATTCTGCTCAAAACTGTAACTACGTCTAACTCTTGCCAAGACAGTTGTAAATAAGTAAATGTTTAAAAACTTTTAAAGGATGACGTAAGTTAATAATTTCTTCACGCAACAAATGTTGCTCAATGTTGTAAAAAACATCGCTGCTTTTGATAAATGTTATCCTACTAGTTACGTGTATTTTTTTCTGTGGGGGGGGGGGGGGGGGGGATGGGCGGAAATGGTGGTTGCGAATGATAGCTGCTTTGTGAAATATGGTTTCGTTTAAAATGTACGCAAAGATTGTTTACATCGGTTGAGGACTGGTTTGAGGGATATGGTCCCCGCCTTTTGAGCAAAATGTCACCCAACCTTTTTTTATTGAACCACTCGATGTAGTGGCACCGTAGCCACAGCCCGGAAAAAATTCGCAGGAGGCCGAACAAAGCCATGGGTGTTGTTAGCTCCCGAGTAGGGTCCGCTTCTTCTTTTTCACATATTCTGGGGTTTCGACAGCGGGGGAGGCGGGGGGGGGGGGGGCGCCAGAGCTGTTGCCACGTACCCCATCCCCCTCCCCCATCTTCCTACTATTCAGGGGCCTTTATCACCCCTCTCCTTTGTCCTGTTCGTTTTATTTATTTATTTTTTGCAGTTAAAAAAAAACAAAACTAGTGTTCACTTTACGGCTATTGGCCTGGGGGGTGGGGCGAGTTGAAAGAGTGTTGTAAACGTTCCAACCAGATTCTGGAAGCTCAAACTCTTTAAGACACTGAAATACCTGATTTGACCTAGGACGGCATGCCTTTTGATGATGTTAGCCATCGTTCTTCAGATTTATAAAAACTACTATACGTTATAACTACAGCTGTAAATTTGGTAGTTGCCTTGCCCAACGTAGACTATAAAGCCAATGGGCCAGGTTGTTAACCGCCCCTCTCCCCCCCAATCTCCTACCTTCCAGGATCATCAGTTGGAACAGGCCTTTTACATTCTCCCCTTAGGCTACGGCTTTCAGCTGGTTAACGAAGATTTTTTTTTTTTACGTCGGGAACAACGAACATACTTAAGCTGCTCAGTTTCAGGAAAATAAAACAGGTTTCCATAGGAATAATAAAAAGGAACTTCTGTTGCATTCTTTTGCTTTCTTAATTAAGATATACCATTACTTCTAAGTTTTCTAACGTATTTCATTACGGAAACGTTAAGAGCTACTGGGCAGAGAGATGCCTTGAAAAGAAGCCAGATCCGCTTCACGGCAAAACGCGTCATCATACTGAGTTCTTGCAAGGTGCTCCTGTCTTGGCAAGATTAGAGGATATTGCAGTTTCGCGAAGTTTTGCAGTATTATCGCGAAGTTTTCCCACTGGTAGGTGCGCCTTGCTGCATCCGAGTTTGTTTAGTATGAGGCCACAGTACGGCGTGCGCCTTGCAAGGCACTCTCATACAGGCTTCCAACGCTTCCACGAAACCATGACTTAAATACTCGATCATGCAAGAATAGGGACAAATAGGGCAATAGCTCCTCTGTAACGAAGCATTTTTGGATAGGTGTTATATAGAACTCTTCGACTTGTCTTTACCTCCTGAGTATGCCCTTGAAGTTTGTCGGTTTTATTCTGAAAGACCCTGTATATCATTCGCGGCTGCATTTTTTGTTAGGTTACTCTACAGCGCGTTTTAAATGACGTTCTTAGCATTAGTAACTAATAATGAAAGGTATTCTCATAAATGGCGGAAATTCCCTTTATGTAGATAGCAAAATTCCCACCAGATTGAATAAAAATCCTGTTATGTCGGAAAATACTGCGTCGGATGGGTCGGGCGCTATTTTCTACTGTATTATGTTGGGAATTCGATGTGACGTGCCTGAACCAAAAGTTACGTCAAAATTAAGAGAGAATTCGGAAGCGGGGAATTATAGGGGGAGGGGAATGACAATTGCTCGGCAATGGCAGCTATTCAGTTGGGAGTGTGGGACTGACAAACTAAGGACATACTTCCCCAGCTGGAAACAAATAATACATTACAAACAAGAAATACGGTACACAGAACTGCATTTTGGAAATGCAGGGTTTGGTAGCCACTGCTGCCAGTCCATGAAAAAAACATGAAAAAAACGACAAATCACAACAGCAATTTCTGAGGACATGAGACTAATCCTCGGAAAGTGACACATTTTTTTTTTAACCTAGTATTTTTTGCGTCATTTTCTACCTTTGTAAATCATTATTGAACAATGTTGTGTTTTTATCCAGGTTTCACGGTACAAGAACATAAACATACTATTTCTAGTTATCCCACTCTTTCCGGCAACTAATGCAATCCAAGAATGGGAAAGATAGGTTTTTGGCTGGAAAATTTGTCAATGAATTACGCCACAGTTTTACGTCGATAGCATTCCATACATATATGAAACGTCATCAAACGCATCTTCTTTGTAAACGTGCCTCTTCACATTTAACACCCGTTCTGCGTTCGAATCCGATTAGAGTACCGTGCGATGTTTTTCAAACAACACCTGTATATTATGGTATTTTGGTGTTTAATTTGAAATCAGTCAACACTTTTTTAATGAGGAAAAGTATTTAATTCCTAGATATTGGATGCAAATCACATTTACAGTTTTTATTTATCTTTCAATCAACCAACCTTAAAATATTGCTCCAAAGTAAAAAAAAAATATATTTTATATAATTTTACCTCCACACTTCACTATAGTTTGTTCCACATTATGTTGTCAGAAAACTAACTGGATGACGACTCGTTTCCTTGCACTAAGAATGCAAAAACATGTTGATATCACACTTGTAGATTGTTCACAGTTACTGTTAGAGTCTACGAATGGGATGTTTCTGGATTTTTTTGCACTCGTAGTGGAAGAAAACGTGGCGTCATAAAGTCAGTTTTCTGAAAACATAATGTGGAACAAAATATAGACAAGTCGATTCTCTTTCATTAGAAACAAGATAATAACTGAGAAAAAGTCGAACTAAGATCGTAACTTAAATACGTTGTAGACGCTATCGTCATCTAGTAGTCGGAATTGAGATAACCAAAGGGGTTGTACTCCCTCTTAACTGAACCGTACGGGGTAAGTTTTTTTTTTTTTTGATAGGATAGGAGGAAAGGAGTAGGAAAGAGGGCACGTACAGGATGGGAAGAAAAGGGGCCTACTCCAACAAGTGAAATTGTCTGTTGCGTTCAACCTTTAGGCCATACCGAACGAAAACTGAAAAACAACCACGGGCAAAACAAAACCCGGACCCCCACTAGAAATAAAAAAAAAAAAAAAAACACACTAGAAATAATGCGAGTGGTATACATCTACATCTACGTTATAAGGCAAAGTCGTACAGCAAATACACGCCAACCCCCAAAGCATGAGCACCGCAACAGTTACCCCAACAATGAAAATGGGCGAACGTGTCATTTCTTTGGCCAGAATATGACACTGGAAATTGTCACATTGTTGCCGCGAATAACAATGTGCACTGCGTGGTCATCTTAGCGGTAAGTCTTAAATGAAGTCATGCACGAAAGACAGTTATTTTTCACACGGTACATATTGTTGCCCTGACTAACAATTTGCTCGGCGCGGTCATCTTAGTGGCAAGTTTTACATGACGTCATACTCGAAGGACAGTTATTTTTCATACGGTGCGAATCACTTAAGCTAAAGTGATAAACTGGGAGTGGGAATTGGGGCTGAACTGAGAATGTCCGTGTGTGGGGCAGTGGGTCTGTTAGCCCTGCTGTTTAGAAAATAAAGTGATTGAGAGTGTGGCAGGTGGGGTTATGCGTTTGTTACCATTAAGCATATGATTAGGCATTAACTGAACCTAACAGGAAAGGAGGGACGGGACACGGGAGGTAGAGGACGGGAGGAACAGGGGGGGATTCTAGGAAGAAAAATTCCCTGTCATCTACGTGTGGCAAAGGGGAGGAAGGGAAGGAGAGGGCCGGATAAGAGGATAGGAAAGGAGGAATGGGTAGGGGAGAGGGGAAGGCGAGTTTAGGAAGATGATGGGACGAAAAAGGGAAACGGGAGAGGGAAGATGGGCGGAAAAGGGAAACTTAGAGGAGGAAAAATTGCCTGTCGCAGTCAATGTTCAAGCAACACTAACCGAGAACTGGGAAACAACCACGGGCCAAACCAAACCTCTAACGAAAAACACCCGGGCGAAGCCGTGTACGATGCTAGTAGTTAATAAACGAAGAAACACAGTGGAGAGAACATAGTGAACTGTTAAGGATGAGAAGTCAGAGTTTGCCGCATTCACCAGGTAGTGTGTTTGTTCATTTATTGACTATTCATTGTTGATTTCGTTTCTATAACTTTGCTCCTTCAATAAACAAAAGCGGACAAATATATCAATTTTGATGTAGGGACGTTACGGGGGGATCTAGGATTTTTTGGTAGGGGTCGGGGGGGGAGAACTTTTGAGGATTTTTTAAAATTAATATTCTGCTTTTTGCAGTTCGCCGCACTGGCTGGGGTGCATTTTCCCGATAGCGACATTATAGTTGGGGGGGGGGGGCGTCCCCCACTTCAATTTCAACCCGCAGGCTACTACATGCTATTAAGTGCCGTTTTCTTTTTTTAATTTAATTTTTATTTTAGTATTTCTTCGTTTTGATCATTATAAATATATCGTTTGTTTTTCTAAACTGATGAACCGTTTTTGTGTACTCTTTTTGTTTACTTTGTTTCTTTTATTTGTTTCATTTTATTTAATCTAGAAAAAAAATAGAAAAGAACGTAAAAGACAGAAACGACAAAAAAAAAAAGTCAATGAAAAGAGAGAAAAAGAGCGTGTATAGATTGTCGTTAGTTCGTTTCGGCGCCCCGAGAGGGCAGCAGGTGTCACGTTCGATGCTGCGAGTTTCCCGATCGTCAGACGAGCGAATTTGGACTCATGCGTCCCATCTTACAAGCAATATTAGCAGAGCAGACACAGTAAGTATGGCTAAGAAAAGCACACTACACACTGGATCAGCAATGAACTACCATAGATTAGAAAGTTAACTAGATATACCGTCTTACTACTTCCCGTCCTACGCGGAGCTCTGGCGGTAGTTGCGGCTATTAATAGATTTGCTAATGCTTTTGCCTTCGAAGCAGCAGAAGGCAAAGCATTAGTAGAGGTATTAGTAGCCGCAACTACCGCCAGAACTCCGCGTAGGACGGGAAGTAGTAAGACGGTATATCTAGTTAACTTTCTAATCTATAGAACTACCAAGGATAAACCGTGGTCTGTAGTAACAACGAAAACTTCGTTTCTCGCTCAGAGTTCCTTTGGGAAATCACCAATCCGGCCAACGCTGTAGACACTCCCTTTTTATTAAGAGCATTAGTAACCAGTGAACAGGACCTGTGTGTGATCTTGATAAACAGCTCACACTGCTTATGACCATACTTTCTTCGTTTTCATTGTTTAAAAGGCGCACGATATATTCCGTATCAGGGCGCGTTTGCATTCTCGCCTTTGCATTCTCGCAGCTAGAACTCAATCGCGATGGCAAAGGTGACATTGCCATGGTAACCACGCTAAATGGATTAGCTAAATCCGACATCGTTTGAGTAAATACTTGCAGTCTTATAATCCGTGCAATAATATAAAGAATCCCTCATGACGAAACAATTTCCCCAAACGCTTCTGAAATCACGTTATTTGCTGTTTTATTTGCGAGGCGGCAGACATAAAACCGCCGCCATGTTGGAATTTGAGATGATTTCTAGCTTCTAGCTGCGAGAATGCAAAAGCGAGTGGTTGCGTAAACGTGCCCTCAGACCGGTTGCAACAATGCTTTCTCTTCAAAACTAGCACGATTCTCTCTCATCAGAAAAACCATTGTTTAAAAGTCACCTGATAACTACCTGTTTTGCCTGATAATTTGATTTCGTGCGACTTTTGCAGAACCTGTAATGACACGACGTAGAGCGTTTAGTATTAAAACACTGCCGGTATTTTATAGCTGAATTAATTCACAAGCACTCACTTGCGTAATCGACAAACTTATGGTTTATTTGCACTTTTGTAGAACATGTAGTGGTGCTACCTATAATTTACCTGCTACAAAATAGCACAACCAATAATTCAAAAACGTCGGATTAGTCAATATCAAGAAAGAAAACGTTGGTACTTGTTCATCATTTCCACCCGAACGAGCATTATGTTCCTGGGTACAAGCCGAATACACATTTACTGCCAATAACGTAGAACGTTTAGTATTAATACACTGCCTAGAGGTTTGTAGCTGAATAGCACTCACTTGCCTAAATCCTTCCGGCTTACTTTTATTCAAAAGTTTGCCCTCAACTCGTTGGCTTTCCTAACTAAGCCACAAGTCGTCATCATCTTTAAAGAGTTCCAACACTCCCAAATTGGGTGATATGCGATTGCCAGCCATCTTGGAAGCTTTGAAGTGCGAAACACAACAATGGACAAACACATGCTACTAATAGTTAGGTAGGTAACAAGGATGCACGTAAACATTGTTAGGTAAAGTGCCATTATTGCTTGGCGCAATCGAAAGAGAACGAAAGTATGGTCATAAGAAACTTATATCCATACTTTTGCAACAATGGTCTGCTGATAAGTGATTTATCGGCGGACCATTGGTACAAAAGTATTGCTATAACTATTACTTATTGGCGGTGGGAAGTCTACAGAGTAGAACGATTCACTGACACTTAGGCGACGGACACTTTGGTGAGAAAAACAACAATTTTTCAAACGGCTGGACAATTAGGCGACAAATATCGGACACTTAGACAACATTACATGTGTATTTTAGCAGTTGCTGGGTACTGGATATTGAGCGATAGGCTTAAAGAATGGTTTTTTGATCATTAAAAACAAATTTGCTGATTTTTAGTGTCTTTTTTTTTACGTTTACCAATTTTTCATCCTATTTCGCCTAAGTGTCCATATCGCGCCTAAATGTCTGGATGATCAAGCCATTGTATCTTTCGGGTTGGAGTGAGGCACAAGGAAGTAGGATCAACAATCAGCTGCAGGAATACCCCCTTTCCCTTCATCCCCCAAAACAGTAAGTGCTCCAGTTCCCTCATATTTCATGCAAATAAAGGTTATTTTCTGTAATCATCAAGCTCTTTTGACCATGGTGGTGATAACGTCTACAAAAGAGAGGTCAAAGTTTTGTTTTAATGGGGTTATGTAAACTAAAGAAAATGAGTGCATTTTAATGATTAGGTGGTGATGTGTATTGAGGAACCAAAAGTGCACAGCAGTCCTTCAGACTGACTTAAGCCCCAAGTCTGTGGCCCCCAACCAGGCAGAAGAAAATTTCGTGCGAAGCGATGCGTATAAATCATACCATACAAATCATATAAAAAACCAAAACTGGTAAAAGGAGCCGTCAAGTTCCGAATGGTTCGACCCTTCAAAGGAGTGATATTAACACACCAAAACATTCGCCAAGTTAATCGCACCGCTTAATAGTTCGAAGGTTAAATGAAAACTAGAACATTGCTACTTTCGGTTGAAATGTTCAAGTTTTCATTTAACGTCCAAAGTATTATTCGGTGCGATTAAGTTGATGAATGTTTTAGTGTGTTGATATCACTCCTTTGAAGGGCTGAACCATTCGGGACTTGACGACCCCTTTTACCAGTTTTGGTTTTTGATATGATAGCAGTAATTTTTTTTAATTGTGTACTAGACTCAACTCCACTACCGTGCAGATGTGTAATAAAGTGCCACGTCAACAAGAAAGTTGTTTTTAAACACTTTGCTACTACCTTTTGCCTAGTGGCCGAACTATTCTCAACTTCGTCATCTTTTTATAGGTTTTAGGTTTGGTTTTAATTTTATTGTAATTTTTTTTATTTAGTTAGTTTTGGTGTGTTGATATCATTCCTTTGAAGGGTCGAAGCACTCAACTTGGTGGCATCTTTACCAGTTTTTGGCTCTGTTTCTTTTTCGTGAATTGGACGTAAATCCAACTTCTTTGGCAACGTTGTTTAGATTTATCGTGATACACGGGTGTGTGTCTAGGCACGCACGTCAGTATACACGTTGTCAATGTCCGAACTTTGGCCGTCCAATGAGAGACGATGCCGACAATGCTAACAATGGTTATAACATTATTTTCGTACTTACGTGGCCTCCCACGACATCCCCGTTACACCCCCAGGCTCCAAACCATAAAAGGTACGCAGTTCGTAATGTACTGCACCCATTCGTCCAATTTCATACCTGGAAGCCTTCTCGTTATCTCGGTATCGATAAATAATCACCTTATGGAATTTAACATGGGGATGAGCGGACTAGAATTAAAGTTACACATTTGCAACGTTATTGAGGGTCAGATTTTGCATTGAAAGTAGCTTAGCTGGCATTCCTACACAAATTAAGTTTTGTCAGGTGGGTCATTGCTGTCGATTTCAACACAATTTAAGCTTTTTTGTACCGCATATTATTTTTACCCAATCACCTGAAATGTGCCCAAATGCTTTAGGATATTAGACAATTACGCTATGGCGTCGCACTACAAAGGTTTACAACCTCGACAATTGAATTGATGTAATGCTTGTCGCATGTTTGTTGCCTAACTTGGCGCGACACACTAGCGTGTGTCTAGATTCACATTCAAATTCAAATTACGCCGGTCTCGTAGGAATCTGTGTTGTCACACTGCCCAATTTGTTGTAGCAATGGCGTTTGTTTCTCTTGGGTTCGACAGTATGATTGCTCAGTTTTCTTTCAACAATACATGTCGTAATACTTCCTTTCTTACTGATTGTTACTACGTAATCAGCAATACCCTTCGCAATACTACGTAATCAGCACTCTGGCTGTTGCAGACTTTGGGCCTTAGGGCTTCGGGCAGATGACCAGGAGTGGTTAACGCTCGTTAAACCCTTTAACCCTTTAAGCAATACCCTTCACATTGGCTGTCGCTCGCCCTTTTTTTTGGCTACCGTGCCAAGAATGAACGCTCGCCATTTTTCATTGCTACCGTGAAAAAAATGACCATGCGTACCCTACTGTATTACCTACCGAACACCCTCATTTTCTCCGCCTGTGGACTGCCTTTGGCGATATACAGTATGTCTCAGAAGTCCTGAACCAGGCAGGCCTATATGGTATAAGCCTATACAGTGTATAGGGCTATGGTACAGGCCTTACTACACCCAGAGGAAAGTCCTGAGTTCGAGTCCTGGGTTTGAGTCCAAGGCCCTCGAATCAGTGATTTCTCCATTGTTAGGAACAAAAGGCATTTATTTTGCTCATAGTTTACTGATTTGTACACCTTAGGCCTAATATGGTATAGGCGTACTTCGTATAGGCCTACACTGTATAGGCCTACACTGTATAGGCCTATACCATATAGGCCTACTTGGTGCAGGACTTCGAGACATATTGTATAGTGTATATAGCTTGTAACATACCTATCTACCACTGTTACACCAAGTGTGATGATTGTTCTAAGATTACAGTGGGTTGAGTTGAGCTTATTGAGAGAGGTAATCCCTTCTGGGAGTTTCTGCCCTATAATTAGACGAAGAAAGGGACTATTTAACTGGAGAAAACCAAGTGGCAAACCGAAGATCTTTGACAGGCCTCAATCGACATGAGCACGAAACACCACAGGGCCCTTCTGGTAAAACCAATATAAGACTGACGCATTGAAATGAGGTTCTGACAATGAGGTCTGACAATGGCATTTGGCAGGGGGATCACTAGCGTGGTACTTGACATCTGTTCTCCTTTGGGTATACTAGTGAACATGTTACTTCTCTATCAACCACTAATGAACGTTAAAATGGAAAAAAAATCAGCGAACTATGGGAAACTTTTCAGTACCGTAAAAAAGTCACTTGAAAAACAGCTGGAGTATGAAACTAAATTGGAATACTTAAGCCCAAATTGGGCCAAATGTAAAGAATTAATGGAAAACGTAGACATAGTCCAGACAATTCTAGTCAAATCAACCTCAAGTCAGTGAAGCCTGGGAACTTCAAGAATCTCTCACACGAAAGTTGAATTTGTACCACCTAACGTACGATAACATCCTGGTTATGTTATTATTACAATTAACATAACCAAAAATAATAATAATGAAACAAACTGTATAATCTAAAATCTTATTCCATTTTTCAGCAATGATATTTCCGTTTTAAAAGAACTTGGAACCAAACTGACGAAAACCAAAAACAAATTAAGAAAGCAAAAATGTATGAGGACACCAAAACCACACTGTATGATGTCATTGATGTGATAATTGGAAGAGAAATTATGGAGTAAGAATATGTGCAAAGAAGCAGACATGTACCCAGTTACCTGGAAACATGAACGGCGTATCCCTTGAGGAAAAAAACAAAGCTGTAGCTTTATCAAAATCGTATGACTAAACGACTAACTGAGCAGTGGCAAAAATAGGATGCAACAAAAAAACTGCAAAAGAAGTGATATCAGAAACGTGAAAGAAAGTGAAAGAACCCTCAAAAGTGAAAGAACCTGGCAAGTTTTAGTCAACCAAAGTAGTGATATCACAATAAAAAATGTCTGTCAACATTTTTCTGCATGGCATACCAACTCTAACCCATATACTCATCAAAAAGTGATCGCTTTAGAAAGTAGTGATATCACACCGGCCAACGAAAAACCGCCAAACTAATCTCACCGAGTATAGTTCAAAAGTTAAAGAAAAAAAAAACCTGACCATTGCTTCGTTTGCAATGGTTAGGTTTTTTAGTCTTCTGTACAGCCGTACCAGCTGAGAAGACTATTGCAACGACTTTGTTCGTCCGTCCGTCCGTCGCTTTTTTCAACTTCAAAACGGTACCAGAAACTGACGACCACTGTTTACCACTGTTTTCAGTGTCAAAAGTTAGTTAAATAACATAGCAAATTAAAACATCGTTACTTCCTTATAGCTGGTAGACTTCTTCGGCCTAATTAAATTAAATATTAACATTTGATCGTCGAATTGATATCCTAAGGATAACACTGCAGCCGCAAAAACAAAAGCATGGTCTTGGTGCACCACGTAGAAAACTTGGTGGCAGCCATTTTTACTCTGGTAGCATTACTTAGATATCCCGGACTACGGTAGTACATAAGTGACAAAAAAAACATGCACTGATACCTAATTCAGGCGTGAAAGGGTTAAGGATATGTTTTTTTTTGGCCCCGGTTAAGAGCGCGCTTTCTTTCTCCACCAAAACCCGCAATTTAAACTTGGCTCCTTTTCTTTGACAACAACAAACGAAGAGAGTTTGTGCTTCACAAGCACGATCACTAATGTTGACACTAAACCTAATGCCTATAAGGGTACCATTTTTCGCTGAAGTCCGATTACGGTGTACCCCTAAAGTAGGTGCTATCACGTTTTATACCTTATAACTCAGTCTTACATGAGAGTGTTCTCCTTCACCGCATTACAAATTACTGGATTACTGACGAGAATAAATTTGTCTTTTTCAATATCCTGAGATGTGGGACACTCTTGCTCAGTCCAAACCCCTTTAAGTGAGGCTTAGCAGCCTTGAACAACATGAGCCGGAGAAATCTGTCGCTAGTGGGCGCTGGCTGCTGCTCGTAAAACTCGATCTGTCAGAGTCGGGGGTCTTTTTGGCATGAATGATGACCGCTGGAGTAGCCAAGCAACGGGTGGACACAAGAGAGCCATTGGCCCCGACGGGCGCGGGTCGCTCAATCGACGTTCGCTCAGACCAGTGTCCACCACCTCACGACATCACCATTTTTTCTGTAAAAAAAAAAATGAGGGGGAAAAAAAACCCAAGCTGAGATGAAATTCGATGAGACGAGCAGCTAAATTCAGCAAAAGACGAGTGCTAAAAAGAATGGAATCCTTCCTACATCAGCAAGATTGGTAATCCAGCTCAACCAACGAAGCCAGAAGCCTGAAATGCATTAAGTGCAGGTGTTTTTTTTTTTTTTTTTTTTTGCGCTAGCTACCGGCATTCATTACACCAAATCAAATCTGTTTCTAAAGAGTTCTTGGCTCAGCACTTGTGAACGGTAATTCGAGCACCGTTACGCAGGCGAGTCGAACTTGTAGCTCATCAGTACTGCCCGAGTAAAAGCATTAAGTTAAAGAGTATCAAGGACCACGCTAGTGGTCCGCCCGCCAAGTTCAACTGTCAGACTTTATTGTAGCAATGGTCAGGTTTCTCATTTAACCTTTGTTCTCATAGTCGGTGAGGTTAGCTTGGGAACTCATATAGCAACTTGGTGGAAGCCACTTTTGTTCTGATATCACTAATCTGATTGGCTGAAACTTGGCGGGTTCTTTCACCCTTGTGGGTTTTGTTTCAGATTAAGAGTACACGTAGTTGACGGGCTTACTATTAGCCAAGAATTATAATTATTTACCGAAGAGGTTTCTGTCTCATGATGGTCGGACAGATTAGTCGTCGGACGCGGGATTCGATCTGGCGCTGTCTTGGTTTGCAACCGACCACTTTTACCAAGTATGGGCTGTGCTTGCTCACGCTGTTCGGGGTTCCCGAGGATCTCTGACAACGTTCACGATGTGCGTTGGGACTTGACGACATGCTTTAAAAAATCGTCTGTTGGTGCGAGAGGGCTGTTACATTGGGTTTGCGTTAGCGAGAAAACCAGAATGTGAGTGCAATCTAGACACACGCTAGTGTATCGCGCCAAGTTAGGCAACAAACATAACAACAAACATCACATCAATTCAATTGTCGAGGTTGTAAACCATTGTAGCGCAACGCCATAGCGTCAGTGTCTTATATCTTGAAGCCTAGTTGGGCACATTTCACCTACTTGTGGAAACATAATAATGCGGTACAAAAGATTAAATTGTGTTGAAATCGAGAGCAATGACCCACCAGACAAAAATTAACTCGTTTAGGAATGCCAGCTAAGCTGCTTTCAATGCAAAATCTGACCTTCAATAACGTTGTAAATGTGTTACTTCTAACTAGCTAGCTGATTCGCTAATCCCCACGTTAAATCCCATAGAGTGATTGTTCATCGATGCCGAGATAAAGGGAAGGCCACAGGACCTACATAGAAGACATAGGGAAGACATAGGGCCTTAGGGCTTCGTCGGGCAGATGACCGGGTGCGGTTAACGCTCGCTAAAACTCTTTTTTTTTTTTTTCTTTTTGATAAAGGGAAGGCTTCCAGCTATGATATTGGATGAATGGGTGCAGTACAATACGAACTGCGTACCTTTTATGGTTTGAAAGCTGGGGGCGTAACGAGGATGGCGTGGGAGGGAGCGTAATTACGAAAATATTGTTATAACCATTGTTAGTATTTTCGGCATCGACTCTCATTGGACGGCCAAAGTTCGGACAATGAGAACGTGTATACTGACGTGCGTGCCTAGACACACACGAGTGTATCACGATAAATCTAAACAACGTTGCAACGAAATTGTATTCACGTCCAATTCACGAAAAATAAACAAACTGTAATAACATAGAAAATAAACAAAGCCAAAAAGTGGTAAAGAGGCCACCAAGTTGAGAGTGGTTCGACCCTTCAAAGAAGTGATATCAACACACCAAAACTAACTAAACAAATCACAACAAAATTAAAACCAAACCACAAACCGATAAAGAGGTGACTAAGTTGAGACTGGTTCGGCATATAGGCAAAAGGTAGCAAATTGTTGAAAACCAATTTCTTGTAGACGTGGCACTTTATAGTACACATCTGCACGGTAGTGGAGTTGAGTCAATTCACAATTTAAAAAAAAGGAGTGATATCATATC
Source organism: Lithobius niger (assembly GCA_023313725.1). NCBI lineage: Eukaryota > Metazoa > Arthropoda > Chilopoda > Lithobiomorpha > Lithobiidae > Lithobius > Lithobius niger. Next base: position 19,880 of record JAHWFP010058633.1, read on the forward strand.
GAAAACCAAAACTGGTAAAAGGGGCCTTCAAGTTCCGAATGGTTCGGCCCTTCAAAGGAGTGATATCAACACACCAAAACATTTGCCAAGTTAATGGCACCGAATAATACTTTGGACGTTAAATGAAAACTTGAACATTGCTACCGAAAGTACCGAAAGTAGCAATGGTCTATATTTCATTTAACCTTCGAACTATTAAGCGGTACGATTAGCTTGGCGAATGTTTTGGTATGTTGATATCACTCCTTTGAAGGGTCGAACCATTCGGAACTTGGCGGCCCCTTTTACCAGTTTTGGTTTTTTATATGATACTTCTTACTTGTACAGTGTATCTGATCGTTACTTTCAACCCATCTTCTCTTGTATCACACCAAACATAATGTTAAGTTTGTAGTGACTTCTCCCATTTTCACACTCACTTTCGCAACAAGACCATGTGTATTGTACTAAATTGTTTAGTTTTTTTTTTAATTTATAGGCCGTCAAGTTTCCCCATTTCCTTTTATTTATTTTATGCAAACCGGAAACTTCATTTTATTTTTTACCATGAAATCTTGCAATCTCTCTTCAATCTTACCTTTATATGCACTGTGAAAGCTCGCAATTACAAGCAGAATGACCGTCGCTTCAATAGCAAGAGGTCATGGGTTCAATCATGACCAGCGACTTCTCGTTCTTTTTAGGGAAATTTTTATTTACTTGTTGATTTAACAATGTTGCCCCAAAATTGGCATGATGGAGGCATGCCATCTGCTTTCACATTGTTGGCCCAGTGCTAGCTAAACAGTATCAGCAGGTTGGGTTATTAACGCTGGCCCAACGTTGAGCCTTTACGTTGGCTAAAACATTGGCCAATGAGACAAAATAAGGTTGCGCCAACCGTTGGGAGCAAACAATGGCCCAACAATTAACCGTTCCCTTCATCACACGTTACTACGTTTTGATAATTCTTGAATAAAATAGAGGCTGGATCCAATATTGCAAAAGCTGTTCTCCAGTAATCATCATTACATTTTTTTGGGGGGAAATCTTTGCTTCATCTACTTGCTCCATGGCGCTTTTTCATACAAGACTTTCACGATAGTTTCTACCATCAGATTCAAAATAAATCCTTATCCTCGAGAAAAGCTTGATTCACAATACCCGCCTCCCTTCCCCGTCCCCACCTGGGCAAGTCGTCAACTTGTTATAGCTTGCTTTGTCATGTTTCAGGTTAGCTACTCTTCTTTCATTGACTGGATCTGATGGTCTTGTTCCACTCGGTTTTCTTTAAATTTATAGTATGTTCTTTCTTTCTTGTCTTGATCCACCTAGTTCCGGGATTGGTATTTCTCGATTCGCTGACCTTTCCTCTTCAGGTCACTTGGTTTCTTTGATGTATTTCTTCATCCAATGTTTTCATATACTTCTCTTTCCATTGTTTGTACCATTTCTTCAGGCTTCTCTTCTTCAGCTCCAACTGGTGGCTCCAACTGCAATACTTCGTTCCTTCTACAAGTCCTTAGATGATCGGTGATTGCCACTGCTTTCTGTCCTTTGGCCAAATTTAAACAGTAAGTTTACGTCTTCTTGTGAAGCATACATATTCAGATTATACTCTCTTCTAGAATACTATGTTTCTTTGTCACTATGACACTTTGCTTTCAGATTCCAAAGACGACGCGAGCTTGAATTTGGGTCGTAGCCCACCACCAATCACGTTATCCCTCTTGGTTGCAATTTATTACGATTTTGCTTAGGAACGAAAGCAAAGCGAATTTATACTATTGCTTTTAAAGGTGTTACAATAAATCTCTGTGCTATACCCGTCCATAACTGTAAAGAAGTGACATACTTATTATTTTGTTTATACAACGATTGCATATGTACCCCCATAAACATAGTATTAAGTTCTCCGAGATTATTGCTAACCTTTCAAGTGACATAAGGGTCTTATTAACCCTCTCCGCCTGTCTATTCATTTTGAGGCAGTACGGGCCAGGCCGCCCAGAGGTGTGGTAAGTCCTAAGGCTCCAAATTTTCTTGGGCACCCTCACAATTTTCGTGGGCAATGTGAGGATTTTTTGGGGGGTGGGGCGGGAGGAGAGGCTTTTTATGATCGTTTGGGACTTTTCAGTTCGTGACTGCCTTCATGTCAGTAGCACAGTACCATCATGGGCCCTCAGAGGGCCCCTCTTACACTAGAACCTGTGCAACTGAACACAATTAACATCCCTTCCGCAGTTTTAGTTTTTTTTATCCTTTGCTGGCTGGGTTCCTTGAAGCATGGGCCTAGAAACCAGCAGTGTGCGGTGTACTGGTTCTCACGGTGTACCGCGGTACCAAAAATGCAACAGTACCAAATACCGTGAATTGTTAAAATACCTATATTGTTTTAATATGAAAAAAGCGTTAAAGCGTTTACTATTTTTATCGTGAGCGCATGGTGCGAGACCAATAGGATCAAATAAAGAATAAAGAAAGAAAGAAAGCGTTAAAATAATAACAATAGTTCATTCAGTCCTTGTGTTGTAGGGCTCAAAGCAGTGTAATAATTTTGATTTTGATTTTATTGAGCCTATAGATTCTGACAATCATTCGCTCAAACTATCCTACTTAATTAACTTAACCTAAGAACTATTAACTTAACCTAAGAATAAACGTTCCACAAACTCTAAATGATACAATGATGTACAACGTAGAGGCCAAAAAAAAAAAAAAAAGAACAGAGGGAAGTAGAATGTCACTTGAGCCCGCTGAGACTGACAATGTAAGATGAAATTGACTTAATCTAACTTATAAACCTAAAAAGAAAAAACTAACGAAACTAGCTAACCGACCCCACATATAAACCAAAGACAACAATGGGAAACAAGGGGGGGGGGGGGCAAGAAAACAGGTGAAGCGGCCAGTGGCCCGGCAGAACCCCAACACGACCCCAAGTGAGTGCCGCGGTGCCAACAAGTGTGGCAGAACTCCCAGCACATCCTGCAAACGCACTCCAACTGCACTCAGTAGCTGACGACGATGCACCACCCAGAGAGGGCATGAAAACAAAAAGTGCGAAACCGTCTCAGCACCCGTACCACAAACAAACGGGGGAGTCACACCACCCTAGACAATAGAGATGCGCTCGTAGCTGGCCATGCCCTGTACGCAGTCTGGAGATCAAGCAAGCATCTCTACGTGGCAGGTGCCCTAGAGCAGACGGAATAGAAGTCAACGGGTGCACCTCATACAGCGTGCGCCTCGATAAGCCATCACACCAACGGCCCTGCCACTCTTTACGAAAGATTGCAGAGACAACAGATCCCAGATCCCTGGGCCTAACAGGAAAGAGAACAGGGTTACATCTGGACTCAAAGCCCTGCCGAGCAAGGTCGTCAGCAGCCTCATTTCCAAAGACCCCCGAGTGACCGGGCACCCAAGCCAGACAGACTGAAACACCAGTCTGAAACGCCTGAAACAGCTTCCACCCAATCTCTAGTGCGATGGGGTGAGAGATTGCCATAGACCTAAAACACCGTCTCAAGAAGCCCAACCCGGCAGCGGAGTCAGAAAGAACCCTGAACCTAGGCAGTTGCAAGTCCAAACCGGTGTCGAGAGCAACAGAAATTGCGACCAGCTCTCCAAGATATGCTGAAGGTAAACCAGCCAAAAAGCCTCGGAATGGAAATCCCAACCCCGCCTTCATATTCTTTTGCATGAAAGGATGCATCACAGAAGATATCAATGGAGGGAAAAGCTTGTTCTGCCCTACAAGGACGGTCTGCCGAGAGCAAAGCCTCCTCAGCAGCGGCACACCAAGTCCATGGGCAAGGCGGGTGAACAATGCACGGGCTGGAGACCTTCTGCAGATCCTCATGCAACAAAAAAGAAGCATTGGTCCCTAACGAACCCAACAGATCCCGGGCATCCGAAAACAACGTAACATAGTCAAGTATGATACGAGCCAACGGGTCAGTGGCCCCTCTAGCAATGGCTTTGTGACAAAGCTTCACCAGTAGCCCCTTGGCACGAATGTTCACAAGCTTCCTCTCCCGTCTCCACCAACAATGCTAAGATGGGGGTTGACGGCAGACAACCTGAAACAATCCTCAAACCCTCATTTAATGCCACCTGAATGCCCTGAAGAGCACGTCTGGACCCAACCCAAGAAGGAAGATGAAAGTCGGCACAGGCCCTTACATACAGCCTATAAAAGGTGGTTACAACAGCCCGTTTCGCCACCAATTTGTGAGTGGCAAACGATTTCAAAATCCTTAGGCGGGAGGAAATGTTTTCCTTGACCGCGTTAGCATCACCTACCCAGGTTAGGCCTGGGTCTAACCAAAGCCCCAAATACCTGACCTTTGACTTGGACTTGACCACCGTACCACCCACCGTAATAGAACCATCAAAGGTATGGCCCCTCCTGAAAATCATCAACTCCGTCTTGGGGCCTGATAAAGCGAGCCCCCTTATGGCCAGCAGTTGCTCACCCCTGGCAACCACTGCCTCCAAAGTAGACAGAAGCAAGGGCAAATCAGCCCCAACAACGCAGCTCGCAACGTCATCTGCATATGCAACGACATTTGCCAAAAGATTCATTTCAACAAGCAAGGCATTAATTGCCACAGCGAAAAGAGCCGGACTCAAACAGCTGCCCTGTGGGAGGCCCCTGTCGGTAGAGGATTCACTGGACCAAAACCCGTTGACCCTGGTTGAGAAACAACGCAGCCCCAAGAGCGAAAGTAAAGCATCTCTCAGCTCCTTACTAACCCCCATGCCTTATAACGAGTGTCCAAGCCACGCTACATCCACTGTGTCATATGTCACCTTGATGTCTAGGAAAACGATCGCCGCAAAGCAGTCATTAACCCAGGCTTCCCTGATACCCGACTCAAGGTAGAGGACAGCATCCTGCGCTCCCCTGTTCTTTCGAAAACCAAACTGGGTGGCAAACATGCTCTTGGAGCTTTCTAGTTGCCACACCAATCTGTTAACCAAAATTTTCTCATAAACTTTCCTGGGGCAGGAGAGGAGTGCAATTGGTCTGTAACTAACAACACTCGTGCGAGGTTTTCCTGTACCCAAAACCGGAGAAAGGATTGAAAAGAGCCAAGACTGGGGAATGGGCGCACCATCAAACCTGCTTTGGTAAAACACAAGCAAATCAACCCGACCTTCCCTTGATAGGCTCCGAAGGTTATCACAGGACACCCCATCAATCCCAACGGCACCGTCAGACTGAGAGGATTCCAATGCCGCCGTCAGTTCAGCCAGGGAGAGTGGGGCGTCATACGGGGGTGCAGCTGTTACCTGCCTGACCGGCGGCGGAGGACCTTTTGGGGAGTTAAACACCTTTGCGAAATTTTCATTAAAGGCCTCAGCCATCCTCAGACCTCGAAGAACTTCCCCTGCTTTGCCCAAAACCCAAGGAATTGGGGAGCGTGAGTCTTGTGGCCGGACAAGAGCCCAAACAGAAGCAAGAGGTAAACCTTGTGACACTCGCGCACAAAGACGCAAGCCAAACTGAGCCTTTTCCCTGCGCAAGATAAACTTCGTTTCCTGCGAGATCCCTACAAACTCAAACCATCATATGGAGGACTCAACGTGCCTAAAACGCTGCCACGCCCTCCGCCTATCTCTGACAGCTTTAGTGCACAGAGACGTCCACCAGGCAGGTTGGGGAACCAGTCACCGACGGCCTAGACGGGATGACCTTCCCTTTTGCCCACCCCAAGTTTTGATCCAGGGAGCAAACTCACCTGAATCAATAGTTGGGCGGTTAATAATCTGTTAAAGATCAACAATTGTAAAATTGGAATTCTAAACAATGCACAAAGTGGAGACAAATTTGTATAACTTCGATGCTACAACCAGTGTTCGCTTATAATTTCAGTAGCATCGTACCCGGCTTCGCCCGGGGATTTGTTTGACCCGTGGTTGTTTCCCAGTATTTGCTCGGTGCTGCCTGATCGTTCACTGCAACAGTCGATTTTTGTTTGTGTAACACTCCCCCTTTCCGCCAATCCTCTCCCTCCCCTCTCCCCTCCTCCTTTTATCCCGTCCTCTCCCTCTCCTCTTGTTGGTTTCCTTCCCTCTCCTCTTTGCTATACGTAGTTGAACACGTACCCGGCTCCCGTGCTTGTTTGTTTGTTCTTTTCTAGGTTCAGTTAATGCGTAATCGTATGCTTAATGGTAACAGCTCACTTTGCCTCCCCCCCCCCCCCACTCCCAGTCTTTCGCTGTGGCTTAAGCGATGCGTACCGTGTGAAAAAGAAGTGTTCATGACGTTATGTAATACTTGCCCTTGAGATTACCACGGTGTTTAGTTAGAAGGATAATTGTTAGAGCCAATTGTTAGTCGAAGGTGCCAATTTCAACTTCTTTTCAGGGCAACAACGTCCCAGTTTCAACTTCAAGCCAAAGAATTGACACACTCGCACGTTTTCATTGTTCCCCTTCCCGGGGTCGTTGCGGTTGCTTCATTTTTGCTATGAGACTTTGGTTTATATATTTTCAATTTCTACTTGGATAGCATGTAATTACAAATTTTAGAGAAGATCGGTTTTTTTTTATCAAATATGTCGTGAAACATGCATTAAGCGTGAATTGGGGGGGGGGGACTAAATTTTTCCATTAAAACTTTTATCAACAAAACACATTTTTCAATAAAATTTGTTATTATTTAAAAATCGGGTGTTGCACTACAGCTCTATAATACCAGATACTGCCAGGTACCAGGTACTTCTTCCATAAGTACCGGGAGAAAACCGAGTACCGGGGTACTAAGCTAGGTACGAGCACCGTCCGAAAATTTTCAGTACCGCCCAACACTACTAGAGACAGAAGCCACATTTGCTCCCCCCCCCCCCGTCTGGTCACCCATGGTACTTTTTAAAATTCCTTGTAACCGTTTTACCTTGTTACCTTTTATGCCTTTATGCCTTTTACCGTATGCCTTATAACCCTTTACAGTAGAAAAATATCTCCAGCTACACTGCAGACTGAGGTCGAAATATCTGTGACACGTTTTAAATTTTGCCAGGGCTATAGTTGATGTTTTTTTTCTTGAAGGGCAAGTTTTCGTTTTTACGCTGGCTACCCCTAACACTGCCAATTTGTATGTCATCTTACGTTCTTTACCCCCTCTTCCCCACATTAACTGTCAAAAGAACGCAGGCGCAGCTGCAACGACCTGTTCTACTTCCTCTTCCGCTTAGCCCTTGGGATTCAAATTCTGCATAATAGTCTGTACACGTATGCAACTCTTCTGACAGAGACAGATTAGGCCTGTAATAATGTAGGGAGGAAAGGAAGGAGACAAAGCCTTCGTTGAACGTTACTAGTGTCTATTGGTTTGAATTCCCGCTCCATTGATTATGACTGAGCACATTTGGTCGAATGGAGTCCTGGTCACAATTAAGATCATAATAATGGGTTCATCGAGCTGTCTTTATGCCAGTGGGCCATATCGGTAAAGGCGGTAAGGTAAGGTAGTGATCAGGTGACGAAATAGATTACCGGTTCAAATCCGGCTACATCACTTAAATGAAACGTAAGTGCATAAAGGTGATTTACTGTACGAATTATTTCTAATGTGTTATTTTCGTTGATGGCTTATTTTCAATTTATATTCTTATTTATTTATTTATTTCTCCTCCTATTTCTTCTCGTTTGTGGCTATGTTGTTTTTACTGCGTTGCAGATTTTTTTGTTGTAAAAGCCCACATAATTGTAAAAAGGGGGAAAAGACGAGTGTTAAACTTTTTTTGGATGTTACGTTCTCTGTAGGTTTGTATGGAGGAGCAGTTTTGAGCTCACTCAGAGCATTTGCCTTGTCTTTCTTACACAGATTGCTGTATCTTGTATACTCAAATCGCACCGCATAATACTTTGGACGTTGAACGAAAACTTGAAGATTGCCACCGCTATATCTTCTAGTTTTCATTTAACTTTCAAACTATTAGTAGGTGCTATTAACTTGGCTAATGGGATTAACCTTGGCGGCCTTTCCCTGGTTGAATGATATCACTACTTTCAAAGGCCGACCCTCTTTGGAAATTTGGCGGCTTCTCTTATACCAGTCTTGGTTTTGGGTGTCTCTTGTATCCTCACAAGCCCAGTCTTCAATGCAGACTGTTTTCTTTGTTAACACTTTAATTTGTGATTTGTTGTTTATTTATTGTTTATTATAGTAGTATCCTCTCTCTAACTGTTGCCCCAAATTTTTAGCAGGTTTTCTATAAACCAATGCGATTTTGTTAAGTTGTGAATGCTGGAAACTTTTTTTGTGAAGCGTCCTTCCTTTTATAAACATACTAATGCGGTCTTTCTCTGCTTCAAAACCCAATATTCCATTTGTTTTGGCCCAGCTGGAAGCAAGCGTTTCCAAACAGTCACTATAACATGAACGCTCTGAACCCACCAATACTTGACGCTGTCTCCGATACATTTATTGCTATTTTCCATTACTCGGCTGGTAGCTCAGCTATCCAATTATGTTCTGGCGTGAGCGTCACTTGCTTTCTTTGGGGTGCCTCAGGCGTGGATTGTGCACCAGCTGAAAGCACACACGAAAAAATAAAAAGAAAACAAATTGAATCCAAGTTCATTAAATTTCGAAGGAACCGAGAAAAAAAAAAACCTTGATTTACTGTATGAATTAATTTTTTTTTTTTTTTTAGGTGTGACATTCAATTAGACGTGGCAAAACAATAATTCGAAAAAAATTGTTAGCCGCCTGAATTTCCATTTTCCCAACACAACATTTTTCTGAACAAGTAATTTGCCGGCATTTTTTTCAGTGATCTGTATTTTTTGTCGACGTGACGCCGTCAATATGGTGATAAGGTTGTTGTTATTTTCTTACCTTTCGTATAGCTGCACCACGTTCTGATTCGTTATCTTGCTACAACCCGCGAAATTAAACAATTCCTTGATGGTGACTGAAAAGAGTAATATCTAGACACACGGTAGTGTGTCGCGCCAAGTTAGCCAACAAACATCACAACAAATATCACATCAATTAAATTGTCGAGGTTGTAAACCATTGTAGCGCGACGCCATAGCGTCAGTGTCTTATATCCTGAAGCATAGTTGGGCACATTTCAGGTACTTGGGGAAAAATAATAATGCGGTACAAAAGATTAAATTGTGTTGATATCGAGAGCAATGACCCACCTGACAAAAATTAACTCGTGTAAGAATACCAGCTAAGCTGCTTTCAATGCAAAATCTGACCCTCAATAACGTTGAAAATGTGTTATTAGTAGCTAGCTGGTCCGCTCATCCCCATGTTAAATCCAATAGGGTGATTATTCATCGATAACGGGGAGGCTTCCAGCTATGAAATTGCACGAATGGGTGCAGTACAATACGAACTCCGTACCTTTTATGGTTTGAAGTCTGCGGGCGTAAAGGGGATGGCGTGGGAGGGCGCGTAAATACGAAAATATTGTTATAACCATTATTAGTATTGTCGGCATCGTCCCTCATTGGACGGCCAAAGTTCGGACAATGACAACGTGTATATATACTGACGTGCGTGCCTAGACACACACTAGTGTATCACGATAAATCTAAACAACGTTGCAAAGAAATTGTATTTACGTCCAATTCACGAAAAATAAACCAACTGTAAAAACAAAGCAAAATAAACAAATCCAAAAACTGGTAAAGAGGCCTATTCTTTCATCTATTCTTTCCATCAATTCTAATCGGAATTGTTTAGCTTAGATAGGAAACGCCCTACGCCCATTAACTCTTTCATGCCCGAATTAATTCTGATGAGTATTTTTTTTAATTCTAGATCAGTTGTTCGTGGGAATCGAACCGGCATTCAATTGGTTTGGAGACGAGGACGCTAACCACTGAGCTGTTGCTGCTCGCCTTGCTCGGGGTCCACAGGGACCCCTCCCAAAGCTCGTAGCGTGCCTGGGGACTTACATTTTGCTCCATCTTGTAGCTGTTGCTATTTGGCTAATGTGGGCATGAAAGTGTTAAATGTTAAGAGGTAATGGCATAGAGGTGATTTTCTTTTCCAAAGTGCTCTTGCGAGCTTTCCATAACCCGAAATGGAACTGCTTAGGATATTTTTCTGAAAGGTGGGGATCTATTCTTTCCGTCAATCCTAACCGAAATTGTTAGATAGGGGCCGTTCTAACCCATTTAAAGGTGTAGCTGTAATTGGTGTAACAGCTAGTTTCAATTTCAAAGTGCCATGTAATGCTTATATTTGTATTTGTATCTAAATAATTTCGGTTAGGATTTGTGGAAATAATAGATTCCAACTTTTCATAATATCCTAAGCATGTGCAAGACCACTTTGGAGTCGAAAATCACCATACGCTTTCGCCGCTGCGCCATTACCTCTTGACCTTTAAATGGACGTAGGACGATCCCTATCTACGTTAAACAATTTCGGTTAGGCTTGATGGAAAGAATAGAACCCCCGTCTTTCAGAAAATCCTAAGCATGTCCATTTCGGGCTAGAAAACCTACAAGAGCACTTTGAAACAGTAGGTCACTATACCAACCCATTGAACAATAGAGCCCTCCTTAAATTAAGGAGGGTGAACTTGAAAACGATTTTGCGGCTTTTACTTAAATGATTGTGTGCTGAACATTTTTACTTCACGTTATGCTTTTCATTTGTTGATGGTTAAGGAAGGTTAGTTGTGTTAGTTTTACAACACAACAAAACCCAAGAAATATTTTTCCTCGACTTAATTTACTCAATTTGGTAAAATCTACCAGTGTACGAAATTTCAAGGTTTTATCACATAAATTATGGATTTTGGCATTTTATATGTGGAGTGGGAGTGGGACGGGGGCTAGGGCAACCCCCAGTACGAAATCGCGATGTCTTCTCGACTTAATTTACTCGATTTGGTAAAATCTACCATTGGACCAAATTTCAAAATTTTATCGCAAAAAATACGGATGTTGTAGGCGGGGGAGGGGGGGGGGGGAAGACTAGGGCTTCCCCAAGGACGAATTCTCGAAGCCTCCTCGACTCAATTTAGTTAAGTTGGTGCAAGTTAACACTATACCAAATTTCAACACTAAAAATCCATCGTAAAATGTGGCGTCTTGTCTAGGAGATTTTCTGATGAATGTTGGGGAGTGTTTTTCGGGCATCCTGCTCATAGTTACAAATTGACGCGCTTAGAAGTTGGGTCTACTTTCGCGTGTAACAGTTACGAATCATAATTTCCGGTTTATAGTGACACAATTCTGGCGTTCATGCTGTCACGTGACTCTCGTTTCATTGATGTTTTCTTATGGAACGTACAAACCTGAGTCATGTGACGAAGTGAACGGAAGTGAAGTTATGGTACTACTTCGCTGAATCTCGCGAAACGGTAGGACGACAACATGGGCGGACTGAGAAGTGAGCGTCGCTGTTGTAGGACAAGACGGAATCACCCTTACCAGTGTCCACCTGGAAATATATGTGTAGTTGCCTACCATCATACTAGCCCATCTACAAATGTTATCTTGGCAATATTACTGCCAGACCCACAGATTAAAGAACTCTCCCTCTCACAGATACGTCACTCGTACCTCAGCCAGCGCTTCAAAAATGGGGTCTCGTTTCAGCAACGCGTCGTTGCGATGACTCATGTTTTCGCACTTTATTCGCCAGATGTCACTAGCAGATAGCGAAACTGAAACGCAAAAACGATCTAAACCTCCGCTACGGCAGCGTTATGAAAACCACAGCGCATGCGTGCGTATTTTCTGCGACAGTCGTTCTAATTATACCGCGTCCTCGCGGGCGATCGTTGCGCCTGCTGACGAATCTAGTGCGAAGTATGACTCAGCAGAAAAGAAAACGAGGTACCACTTAGCGCGCCAGTGTCGTATTTGTAAGCGGAGAGTTCTTTAATCTGTGGCCAGACCTACTGAATAGTATAGAGCAGTGACATGCCGCCATATTGGCTCCAGTATGGGTTTTGGAGGGCATAACTACAAGGTGCACTACATAAAAATGGAGGGGAAAAAAAACGGAAGAGCGGATTTCTTAGGCTTAAAATAACGTTGTTTTCTCCAACAACAAAAATCGCGCGTTTTAGGTCTAAGAAATCACTCTTCACAGCATCGGCTTCAGTATGACGCGCTTCTGTTTCTCTCTGCAGTGCCCCTTGCAGCTAACCCATTAAGGCTCCAGCATAGAGTTATATACAAATAATACTACGTCGTGTCACTGCTCTATAGTGAGAAACTACCCAATTACATGAGTGGAAGCAAGATGTACGTTTAGCAATTGTGTTGGTTCCTGTCCGACCAATCCATTTGAAACAAATAGTTGAAGGGCTTTCCCGTATGACGATATAAATATGTTTTGTGTCAACGCGTGTCGAAAAATTTGTTCGAGCTTAAGTGCGCAGGCCTTATGTCGAGATCGTGTGCAACCGTCTGTGACAGTTACTCCCAGACTGCAAAGACTATAGAAACCAAATTTTTTTAGTCAGGCGTTGTAACACGATTGTTTCCTGAAAACAGCTGAGTTCTTGATTGGTTGAATGGTTCAGTAGCTCGGGTAGACCTGCCGACGTTCATGGTAGATATATAGTGGCTGTTTTAAAATGACCTACGATCGTACTGTGCCCATGGGAATAACGAATCATGTTATAGTGTTCAAAAAATTGACAGATGTTATTTTTTTAAGCTACGCAGACTGATCAATGGAGAAAATCACATTTTTCGACCATATTACATCTAGCGACTCAATGGAAAAGCTGCTCGTTGCTTGGCATTCTAATTGATAATGACTTGACACGTTAACAACTAAAAAATCTTTTAGGAGATTTTATACATGTTAACGTGTCAAGTCATTTCATCATAATGCTAAGTGCTCGTGTCGTACTTGAGAATGGCTTGACACGTTAAAAGTAAAAAAAACATAAATAAAATACTGGGAGGCCAAATCATTATCAAGTCTTCGAGTTGTGAATCTACACTTATAACAATGTAATTATGGCATTTGTACCTGCGATTGCAACAATTAAGTATGGGTATAAGTCTAATCGTAACATCCAAATAGGAGAAATAAAGCTAGTTATCATAGCGAAAAAACATTACAGTTCGTATCGTCATACTCACAGCCGTGAAGGTACACGAATAAAAACGGATTAGAGTTCACTCGAAAGCAACGAACTATAATTTGAACTCCAATACCAGGGAACAAAGACTGTTTTTGATCAATGGCATATGTCAGAAAGAAAGTCTATTTCGTGTGAGTGGGTGTATGTGTATTTTGAATGCATTTATAATATGTGAAACAAGCAGATTCCTAGTTAAGGCAGTTTTTTGCCTGTGTTTGTGTTTGAGGTCGTTTGAGGTGTTTATTTCTAGTTCGTTTAAGTAATTACGTGTTTATTTTGTGTATGCATTTTTATCTTTCAGTTTGGTAGTGTTTTGCTGTTTATGGTGTCTATTTTGTGTGTGTTTGTGGGTTTACGTTTTGCGAATTGGAGTTCAAATTATAGTTTGTTGCGTTCGAGTGAACTCTAATCCGTTTTTATTCGTGTACCTTCACGGCTGTGAGTATGGCGATACGAGCTCTAATGCGTTTTTCTAAATGGTGAAGCCGTTTTTTGTTCACTTAATTTGTTGGCTATTTTCGCTTCCTTTTTATTGTAATTGCTACGATCTGGTCTATGATGTGCCCAATGTCCACTGATTTTTGGTTTCGAAAAAACGGAACATTAGAAATGCCTATTTATGTTCAGGTTCCACCCAAGGTTTGACCCAAAGCTAGGGCCCACAATAAAAGCTCATTCAGCCTCCGCCTCCGGTCCATTTTCTGAACATTCTCGTGCGCAAATGAACTCTAATATAAAAGGGGAAGGGGGGGGGGGAATGAAAGGGGTTAAACTATCTAGAAGCCTTATCGTAGAATAATTGAGCGTTATTAAATTTTGCGTTTACGCGCTGGTATCATCAATGGAACGTCTTTGCTGGGTACATTCTCGTTTCGCCGACTCCCGTTTCGCCGACTCCCGGTTCATCGAATTTACGAAACGATATGATCCCGTTTCGCCGACTCTCAAGTTATTTTAGTGACGTCAACGCACAATACAATCAAACAACTCTACGATTCGTTAAGGAATGACATTACCGTGAATCAGAAAGGAGCAAGACATTTCGATTTGAAAACTTGAAATGGTGCTTAATTTAAGTGTGCGACATGTTTAAAAAACAGATATTTGCTAATTTTTCAAATAGAACGTTTCATGGTTAAATAGAATAGATGATTGTTGTTATTTGTTTGTTAAATAGATGAAATTCGCAATAAACAATGGAAGTCAACGAATGATACAATGAAATTTAATACTGCGAACTGCCAAAAAACGTTCTTTGCCCCCTTGTCGGGGAATTATTGCCCCCCCCCCTCCCTCCGTCTGGGGTTGGCTGACGGCACGACTTGTCGACACGATCACGAGAGACTACAAGGCCCTTCTCATCCTGAAGCATTTTTTTTAGGGAGCACGAACCCAAAGTGTTATTGTTTTGTTCATTCGGTCAGTTTCTGGTATCATTATCCACCCACACATCAAATTCTAATCTACGTATACGATCATTTTTGAATAAGTTACATCGTCACGGGAAGAGAAAAAGAAGAAACGGGGCATGTTAAAATCGGAGTGCATCGTGCAATATGGCAATAAATTTTTTCTTTCAATGAATAAATTCCAAAATAAGGGTCATCTTAAATTGTTACTCCACTGTAACTAAGCTACAAATTGTGGTTTAGTACACGGCTATGTTTTTAGCTACTTGCGAATGAATCTTTTATTTCTTGCGGTCGGCGAACCGGGAGTCAGCGAAACGTGGGTGAACCTCTTTGCTGATATCTTGTCTGACGTTTGAGGACATTATGTGTATTCTTACGTTGTCCAGAGCGACCTGACAAGCGTTTTAGCATCGAGGTAAAAGCCCCGGCCATTACCGGAAGTCGACTGGGATAACAAAAACGGCAACGCCTCTCAGATCGCTCTGGACAACCTTAGTGGTACAAATAGTGACTTACAATGTGAGACATGTTAACAATAAAGACGTTCTGTGCGAGTTCTGGTGATTATAATAGTGATTATAAGAAAAGAACGGATTGTTCTACGTTAAGGCTTCTGTCTGGTTTTCACCCCTTTCATAGGAAACAGGAAACACACGCACAGGAAACAGGAAACATACTTAAAATATAAAACAACAAACACAGACAAATATAAAAAAAAAAGCCTGTACAACACCCAAATTAAGTGCATGTAAAAATACACACGCACACAAACATTAAACATTTCAACCACAAACTGCGTTCAGTTTTTCACATAACCACTGAGCAAAAACAGTCCTTGGTCCCTGGAATTGGAGTTCAAATTATAGTTCGTTGCGTTCGAGTGAACTCTAATCCGTTTTTATTCGTGTACCTTCACAGTGTGAGTATGGGGATACGAGCTCTAATGCGTTTTTCTAAACGGTGAAGCCGTTTTTTGTTCAGTTAATATGTTTAGAGTCTGCATCCACACGACGTGCGAGCGACGGACGACATGCCTGTGTGATCTAGGCCTAAGCATTTTATTTAAGCAATGCATATACGACCAGCTTCCATCACATAATGAACGAAGGACAGATGTGTGACGTCAGGCATAGAAATTTACTTAAAATAAATTTATTAAAAAAAAAACTTACAAATAATAAGTTTTATTTTAAATAAATTTCTTGGAGCCTTAAGTTATTTGAAGACAAGCAGTGCGGGTATAGATGAACCAGCTTAATTTTGAACCCTACTAGACGTCTTAGAAAGAGAAAGAAGTCTAGTTTAGGACAGGGGCAAACCTGGGAAACATCCGATCACCTCAGGGGGCGAAATAATGTTCACAACAGGCCTGAGTATATACCATAACCGTTGAAGGACCATGGTAGTTCCTCACACTATCCTGGCTGGCGTGGAATGGTAGGGATTTTGCCGGAGTTTTCCTGCTGAGTTATTGACGTTGAACGCAGTTATCAGGCACGAGACTGTGTGTCAACCTATGTTGCTACAACAGTAAAAATGGCCGACAAATGTTAAATACTGCAGCAAGGTTTAATGTGGTCAACATATAACTTTTCAATATTTAACCGTTAATGGAAAAGGTTGTTTGTGTTCCTTTCTTGTTTTGATATCGACTCAGTATAAACCTTACCTTTAAAGGTACATGCATCCGTTTTGACTTTCCTGTATGACTCGTAAATGTTGCCAACACAGTCATTTTTCTTGGTTTTTTTTCGTGCGAGATGATTTTGCGACATTAACTCTAATCTGTATAAATGTTGCAAACGCTATTTTCAACGGGTCGAACGACATACCGGAAGGATTTATGTCCCTTTAACATCAGACGAGTTGTTTATGTGTTTTTTTTAGCAATAACAAGTCTGCCTTGAAGAAATCTGCATTGAAGCAAGGAGCAAAACTCCAGTTGCTGATGAACTGGAGAAATCGACCACTTCGTCTGAATTTAGAATTCTGTGACTACGTTCTTCTTTTAGAACCAGATTGTTTAGGGCTTCTGCAATTGGAGTTTTAAATTGAATTTGGTTCACGATCGAGTGTTGACTCTGAACCAATATCCCCAAACAATTGGAGGGCAGGCAGCACAACATCTTTCAGTATTTTTCATTCCAAGAAGCAGATAAAAATAATTTTAAAACGAAATTGATGTTTGAATAACTCCAATAAATAGACATAAATCGATGGAAATAATAGTAAGGAAAATTGAAAATTAGCCAACGCAAAAAATTCCAACGCAAAATAATCATACTTAGTTTTCGAACTTTCCGTTAGCGGGGTTCTTTGGCTTTTCAATTTTATTTGTATAAACGTTAATTTGCTTTTCAAATTACAGCTGGCTTAACGTTCTAAGATATTATTTTTTTTTTAAATCGCTTTCATTGCAAAAATGCCTCAATGATGAATGAAAAATAAAGTATTTTTGCAATGGATTGAATTTAAAAATTAATTTCTTAGAAACCTTAAGTAATGTCCCTCTTCGCCCGCGCCTTCCCCCTTATCTACCGATATCTACATCTCAGCTTTCTTGTAACAATACCAGGATGTATGAACACAACAATGAAAAACGATTGTTCTCTGCAGCCGTGTTCTCAGCACTCGATTATTTTTTTAACGAAACCCTTGTTACACGTCCCATTGTGTAAATTTAATTTATTTATAAAAGGTAAGTTATTTTTTACCATAATAAATACTGAAAACGGGCAATATCGGTAACATTCCAAGCATTAAAATTCATTACAATATGACATCCATTGTGAAACTTTAAAGTTGCTCCTTTAAAACTTTCTTTACAATCTGTAGTTTCGCCGGTACATTTTTGTTTACTTGTGGAGATGGTTAGTTTTCATGTAAAACGTCGGACGCATCGACAAAGGCGCCCGGAGACAGCAAACCAACAAAAAGGGTAGGG
>JAHWFP010058634.1:0-29832 GCA_023313725.1 Lithobius niger
AAATGTGGAAAGGTCATCACCTGTAGAAAAGGCTATCAACTGTAGAAAGTGTATCTCACACTCAAAGTAGTTGTGTTCATGCTTTTATAAGTACGTAACATGCATACTGTATCACAATATATAACTGTGTATAAACATTGAGGAAATTGCTATGTTTTCATTATGAACGCTAGAGTTATATGTAGAACACCGGAAAACCGAAGATTTCATCTCTAAGTGTTAAGAATTAATGTTTTTTTTAAATGTTGAAAAGTATCCTTTCATGTGTACAATGGCCTTTCACAGGGGGGGAGGGTGGCCTTTCGTGGGTACAAATAGGGTATTATTGCAGATAATATGGAATTAATTTAAAGCTTAAAATGCGACTTATATGAACTGAATTATTTCACGTGCATTTCACAAAGGGAGAAGAACATATTATCGTCGTAGTATCCATACATTTTCATGCAATCTTATACATTATAGACCACTTGATGAAATGTTATCAACACTAAACAAATTTAATCCAAATTGGGTAAAAATAAAGGGCACAACAAAAAAAAGGCAGGAAATATTTGCTTAACCTCCTTTTCACCTGCTAAGGTTATCTCGGGATGACGAGAGAGAATTTTACTAGGAAATTTTGCGGATCATTTACATTGCATTTTGACATGAGCATGAGCTTATTGGCAGGTCTGACACTTGGACTGTTAACCAGTTGGCCTTGCTGTAACAAACCAGTTGGCCTTGCTGTAATCCTGCACGATTCAATGTTTAAGATACAAGTAGAAGCATTAACACCAATGATGGACTGCTAACATTCAACTGCTTCTGGTGGCAAAGCAAGGTTCAAGCAATGCTGACATTAAAAAAAATGTATTGCTTATTACAATGACAGGCCTTTAACTAACTTGTAGAGGGAAAGACATATTAAAAAAACTTGTAAAGATAGCTTTGGCAAAGATCTGGATAAAAGTTATGACGCGTGAAGAATGTGAATTACCACGAAGTAAGGGTAGGTTTATAGATGTCCAGTGTTGAATACCAGTCTTAACCAACAGTGATGCTGCCAAATGAAGAAGGAATTCAGAGGGAAGATGTGGATTCTTTGGAAACATATTCTTCATCAGCCACTTCCATTTTATTCGGCAAGGCCACATTTACTCTTGTTGATAGCCTTTTGACAATGGACAAGGTCATCACAAGGACAGATTAAACCGATTTTTAAAATTATTTTCGGCCTCTTTCACACATTGGATCTTGTTCATCTGTACAAAACAATAAAATGAAGCCATAAGACACTTAAAGTACAACAACAACTCATTCAAATCAATAAAACCATTCTTAGAATGTTGAAAATACGTATAAAATAGACGAGCAGATCTGTGGATGTGGGAATTTTGAAATGAATGCATATGGAAAACATGGACGCCCACAGACTTTCAAAAGGGTAGGGAAGCTTCAATGGGGGAAAAAAGGGCACGTTTTATCTTAGTTAAAGGGTTTAACGAGCGTTAACCACTCCTGGTCATCTGCCCGAAGCCCTAAAGCCCAATGTCTGCAACAGCCAGATTCCCAGGCGGTCACCCACCCAAGTATCAATCCGGCCCAATGCTGCTTAACTTCGGGGATCTGACGAGAACCGGTGTTTCCAGCACTGCAAGGCCGCAGACCTTAGTTAATTGTGTGCTTAGTTTATCCTAGTTAATTGTGTGCTTACAACCATTACCAAGCCAGGTTCAAGAAGACAAAACATAACAATCAAACACCAACATTACCCCTTAACCAACATTAACTGTTAACTCAATTTTGTATGAGCGGTCCCTAGTTACATTTTAAATGACGAAAGTTCTAAGTGCGCTTAAAATGCAAATATTTATTTTAAACACGCTGATTTAACATTTTCGGTTCTAGTTATTGTCGTTGGGAAGGGTAGGAACTGGCAGACAAGATGGTGTAAAAAAGTAGACCAGCCGTTATTTAGAACAATATAAGCAAAAACCAGCACTAAAAGCAGTTAGAAGATAAAAATATAGCCTAATAGTGCACAGATACAGTTAAACACGAAGTTTCGGGCATAACGGGGTGCATTTATCCCCGAAACGTTATGTTTTATTTATTGTACAAAATTAGGTTATCTTTTAATCCTTTGATGTTGTTTAGAATAACTGCAACTCACGTTGAAATACCGAATTTCCCTATTTTCCGTTTTCCTCATGGCATTTCCTTTCTTTTTCCCGTTAGGAGGGAAAAATTAACTTAAATATAGCACTGCATACATTATAATCCTCACGCATGCATATGTCTACGACAAGTTGTTTTACTGAAAACGTAACCTCCCAAAAAATACGAGTACATTGTTTCATTTTAGTTTCACTTGCATTCATTTTTTATTTTTCTTTGTTTTCAATTTCCTATTTTCCTGGCTTTGGATTTCAATTTTCTCGGGTGTGTTCATTTGTCAGTTTTCCACTTTCTGTTTGTTGTTATTCTTTTGTTGGGCTGGAGCTTTCTAGAAAAGAATTTGAAAAATTTATCACGTGCTGGGGTTGCGATTACTGTATTTAAGGCCGTATATATTACTGGCTTACACCAGATTGACAAAACTGGATTTAGTTCTAGAAAAAAAAAATTGTCATATCTTGACATCGTTATACAATTTATTCTCTTTTACACTATGAGTACACTACAAATAAACTGCATAAACTTCATGGCAGAAATTATGTAAAGCCGATTTTTTTAATAAAATAAAAATAAAACGTGGTTTTTTTCTGCTACCTAATCAGCTTTAATTCCTACAAGGAACTTTCCAAATTTGAAAGTTTCTGGTGAGAATGAATTTTTTACACGATGTAATTTGGGAAATATTTATGCATTGTTTGTCAAGTGCCTCAGTCATCACACTCGCATATTCTCGGAATCACTAACGTGCTATGATATTGGAATCCTTCCCTTATGACTTGGGAAATATCAACGCAAATAAACAACGCAATGTACAGCACGGATGTACAATTACTGTGTCCTCAGCATTTCCCTAAATTTGTTCACCTGGTGGACAATTTCAAATGATTCGACCAATGGGTTCAAAGCTTATTGTGTATACAGACACCCTCCATCACAACTTCGCAACGTGCCTTACTAAAACACGGAAAGTTGACAATTTTAAAACGGGGTAACATTTACAGTTCTTAGGACATTCGTGTGGTGAACAATATTAAAGAATTCCCTTGCATTTAAGATAGACAGCCCACGTTTGTGGTACTCAAATCAAGTTAATTGTACTAGTTTCTTACATCTTCTTACATTTGTTGTTGTGCATTTGTGTTGTCGTGTACTGCAGCGGCTCAAATGCACCCAGAATCATGAGTTATTAAATCTTCGATATTTTGGTTGACAAGTTGTTGCTGGTTTCCCTACATCACAAGGGAGGATTGTAGTAGTTGCATTACCGGCGATCTCACTCATTGTGCTAACATACTATTGTGGCATTCATTGGCTATTCTAATAGCATACAAACATTCCTTTCGTTTCAGCAGTGATGAAACACTATTAAGTGCCTCTGCCCCACCCTATTATCCGGATTAAAAATGGCAAATGTTAAGTGGTGTAGGATTGTAAGATTGTGGTAAGAATTTCCATAGTATTTCATGAAGTAGGATCTGAGTAAAAAGAAGAAAATTTCCAAAGTCATCAGTGTGATTGACTTGCTTTCATCCGTGTGTCATAATGGGAAGTTTAAAAGATGTTTACAACGATGTTACTTCTACCTTTCTTTGGAAACTATTTTTTATACGTCGTTTGGCATGGATCGTTGTGGCCCAGTTTAACCTAGCCATCTACGATGGTCTTACTAAGTCCATAAGGCCACATTCATCGCAGCATTGGTTATTTTCTGATGTTCCGATATCATAAGTTGATTATTATTGTAGGCCTCATCAGTTGATTATTATTGTGGCTCCATCATTCCGAGTGATAGGTTATTCGGCTTGTCGCCATACCGATTGTTCCATAGTTGAAAACCTCCTTAGTTGTGGATGTTAACATAAATTTCCAGCTAATCATTTGTCTAGGAGAGGATTAGCCCATATTTAAAATTACTTTTTTTTTACGGTTCATAATGAATAAACGGGACGTCGGAATTGTAGCGACACGGCGTCACGTTAATTCTGGGATTTTCTTAAATGCTGACGCGTGTGTGGGACCCGGAATTACAGTAACTCCGTATTCTTAATTTGCTATAAAAGTGTCTGAAGTAATCCGGAATTGTGGTTACACGGGGTTACGGGGTTGATTTTTTATGAAATATGGACGCCTGCGAGGGAACCGGAATTTCCATAAATAACATCCCTGCTTCGCTCACGCTGCCGTGCTTGCTGCGGCTATACATATAAAATCAGAAGCCACCACCACATTATTGTTAAATTAGACAACAGTTAGGGTAACTCCGTGTTACCACAATTCCGGATTATTTCAAACACTTTTAAAGCAAATTGAGAATCCAGAGTTACTGTTATTCCTGCTCCCACACGCGGGTCAGTATTTAACAAAATCTCGGAGTTAACGTGACTCTGTGTTAGTACAAGTCCAAGCCCCCGAATAAACTATTATAATATTAGGTCAGGAGCATACTTAGAACCAAAATTAATATAATTTTGTATGATTTTGGTATGTCGTAAACGTGATATTTATGCAAACGAATTATTTTGCAATAGAACCAGTAGGAAAATCATATCGGTAATACAGCGAATTCTTGGCATCGAGTCCGAAGTATGAAATGAAATAAAAAATTTTATAAATAATGAAAGTGTATGTATACAATTATGCAAGTACTTATCAATAAGACCAGTAATCTGCTTCCAGTTCTGATTTCCAAAGCATAAAGATCAAATCGGAATAGCTCTGATCTGTTAAGACCTGTACATATATTGCCTGCTTGTAATTACGTATTTCCGTAGCTGTTTGCCGTATTTTATTCGACTGTCTGTCCCTTTGTTTGAAAGTTTCTGGGTGGACCATGTTGCATTATGAAAGAAATAGGTCTTGAAGTTCAAGCAGAGTCTTTCTTTTGTCCCAGTTGTTTATAAGGAAATGTTTCTCTAAATTATCGACCCATCTGGAATGTTGGAGAACGTTCCACACCTGCTGTATCATTTAATTATTTTTTTCCCATATTTCTGTTTGGACTGTGCAATTTATGCTAGGTTTGCAAGTATTTGCCTATTGCAAAACAAAAAAGGCAACAGTAGTGTTAGCCAGTTGTACGGGTTGGGATGATGTAATAAAGCTTCTAAAAGTCTTCTCTCTTAAAGTTTGAGTAAGGGATTACTTTAACAAGTTGTCGATCATTTTATCAACAATTATTAATAGTTTAATAGTTAACCATCGAATTTTTTTACCATAAAAAGTTTCAAAAGTTAAACAATTACCAACAATCAATTTACCAACACATTTAACTTTAAGGCGGTTTTAAAATGAGGACGATGGCAAAAGTAGGCAAACACCTGCTTATAGACAAACAAACGTCTGGTTATACATAAAAAAAACACGTAAATTCACAAAATATGCAAGATAAGTATTTTCTTTAGCTTTTTGTTTTCCTTCTTTTTTATTTTTCATTATTTTTCCTACTTTTCTGTACTTTCATTCATTTTTCTTGCATCTTTCCGATTTTTCTTTTTATTTTCCTTTCGTTTACTTTTCTCGTGCTTTTATTCATTTGTCTTTGTTTTCGCGTTTACTTTCTTTTTTCTTTACTTTTACTGATTTTTCTTTTAGTTTTACCTATTTTCCTTTATTTTCACCTGTTTTCCTTTTTTTTTTACTTATTTTTATGTTATTTTCACCTATATTCTTTTTTTCTTGGTTTTCCTTTAGCCATTTGATTTACCTTTTTTGCTTACTTTGTCTTTAATTTTATATTTCGCCTTTATATACACTTATTTTTTCGTTTCTTTCAATTTGAACTTCAATTTGGCTTTCATACAGAATTTTCTAATGTGGTTTCTGATTTCATCACAGCTTTATCAACATAATTGATTATTTCTTGTTCTAAATTCGCTTTCAAATTTCGAAATAAGGTTTTTCACACGGATGTGTCAGTTGTTAGGTTCATTAATACAAGTTCATTATTCACAAATTACTAACATGCTATTCACTGATCCATTAGCTTGCTATTCTAATAGCATGCACGTCCTCTTCTTTACAGCAGTAGTGAAACATTACTAGGTGATGCTCCTCCACCATATTATCCAGAATAGTTATGGCAAACGATAAGATGTCGGATTTTAAGATTGTGGTAAGAATTTCAAAATGATTGATTCGTCTAACAAGCTTTCATTCGTGTATCATAGACTTATTAAAGTTTAAAAGATGATTGCAAAGGCCTTCAGTTTTAATTGATAAACAGACTGTTAGAATATCAATAAAAATGTACCTTACATAATTGGTATACGACTCCAGTTGCTTTGGAAAGCTAGTGTGGTATTATTGCCCTCAGTCGATGTTCATTGGCTGAAATTAGCATTAAATCAGTAGGTAATATCCTTCATTGGTCTACTAAAAATGTAACTAAAAACATGGCCATAGATGTTTGAATTTGACACCTCTTCTGGCCGTCACTCGCTGCAAACGTTACAAAGCCGACATGTTATGATACATATGTTGTATTCATGCCAAATACAAGTATGTATTTTCCTACCATATACATTTCTGATGGCCTTTCTTTCGAAATGAGCTGTATCACTTGTTTGTCCATCGGTAGCAATGCTAAGGCTCACGTAGGAAGCCGCCAATGCTTGCTTACATATTTCAGGCCTAAATCTCTGTACCGGACAGGTGAGTTTGCAACAAATTCGGAGAACCGGTTTGTAATTTGTGCTACTACACTGTAGTACATATTTTAATTTTTTTTTATTCTTACAAGTAATAAAAACTAAAAATTTGTACTACATTTATTATGCAATTGTTTAACATAAACATTTTAATTTATTTGAAAAGTTACTCTAATATTTACTTTTAACGATGCGTCATTTTTCTAATGATGTATTCGTCCACAAGCTCAGAAAAAAAAAACTGTATTATACTGGGGAACAGCACCTAGTGAACAGTAATTTGAATTTAACGGTTAACTTAGCCTACGGATATTTGCAACCATTAATATCAAAAGTTTGTCAACAATTCGGCTTAATAATAATTATTAAAAATTTGTTTTTCTTAGTACACACTAAATAAAAATAAACACAGCAATACGTATTCTAAATATTAAAAAAATCTGCAAAGTTAAAATTTTAAAAATGGCCTTTTGAGCCAAAATTTGCTGGTGGGGGTGCCTAAAAAAGAGCCAAAAGGCTTAAAAAATGGCCTTAAAACGGCAAAAAAAAAGTCCTAAAATAGGGGAAAAAAGGCAGAAAAGGGTGACAGCAAAAAAAAAATTCCCCACAATACTAAACTTACTGTGCCTTTTTACTAAAGTTGTCCCTGTCTGGGCCAGGGGCGGATTTAGCATGGTGCGGAAAATAGATATATTTTTTTATGAAATATGAATTTTTTTTTTTATTTAAAAAGGAAAACTGAAAAAAAGTGCAGTTTTGACTGTGTGACTTGAATTTTATTATTAAAAAGGAGTCGGTGACGTAAGTGCTTTTTAACATTAGGACAAAAAACAAATTTTCACATGAAAAATTTAGTAGAGCTCTCCCCCTTAACAGAATTTTGGGTCCACGTTACTATCGCAGTCTAAAAGACTTTGCTTGGAACTCGGGACATATTTTATATTTTTCGTAATGCAAACATGGCATCCACAGACGTTCATAAGGAGGGGGTGGGGGGGGGGGGGGCGCCAACCTTAAAGAAAAAAGCCAAAAGAGAAATTTCCTGAAATGAATGAATTATAGGCACGTACTACCCATGGCACGTTAGTTTAAAAAAAAATCCATGTCTAAATAATATGTATTGGTCCGCATAGAATTCAGGACCCTTTAATCAATCCGGAAATCACGGCGCAGCCTTCGTTTTAAATGTCGTTTTAATGTCAATTTGGTATTGCAAATCGAAAATTTTTTTATTTACGTCATTCTTTTGAAATGCACCATTTTGTATTTACACCCGTAAACTTACGTGTCTATGGGTAAAATCAGTGTTGTGGGTTAAGTGAAAAATAAAATACATAAATATATAGGAGATGTATGTTTTTTACTGTTTTTTACCAAAGCAAATAGTTATGTGTGGCCTGTCTCTGATTCTTGGAGACACTGAATACAACTTTCTGTAGATGGATTTGTTGCCATGTTTTGTTTTGTTTCTTGCACCAACGTAGAGGGGTTGTTCTCTACAAAGATTGACAGGTACAATTCTATCCGTCTATAGTTAAAGGAGGAAACCAGCCCTTGTAAGCGTTGTTCCTTTATGTGTTGGTCTTCAGTTTAAGTTAGGTAGTTTCCTATTCTGGCTGTTTATGTACAGATTCATTCTCATAATGTGTACTGATTAAAATTAGATTCCCAATAATCATCCAAAAGTAATTAAACATCCTCACATTGTTCGTTCATTTTAATAACCATGTGGTAGTAATAATAATTATAGTAGTTTTGCACTGAACACTAATTTTTTTCTCACAACAAAAACGTTTGCAAATTTTGGTTATGAAACATAGGTATATGGCGGTGGGTTTGGTAGGTATGGCGTTTAGCCCGTCTCAACCAGTAACTCCTGCAAACAATATTTCGTTTTGCACTCGACTTTAATCTAAACGTGTGGCTATAACATTTCAAATGTTTGCCTGTTTATTTTACGATTAATGACAAGTTGAGAAAAAAAAATAATTTCGAATTCTGAGCTTCGAATGCTGACTGTTTTAAATTGTATCTGAGTCTTTTAATGCAATAATGGCCACAATAGGTGTGTAAATGGTTAAAATTATATTTTACATAATTTAGCTGGTGCACAATACAACATTTGATTTTATTATTTATCTCATTTGTTTATTTAGTTTTTAGTTTTAGATAAATAAACAAATAAGACAAACATAAATAAACAAATTTATTTTACATGTTTATTTTTTTTATCTTTTTTTTTTACAGGTGATGCTGTGTTTTCTAGGGTTCAGTAAATTTCAGTTGAATTCATCAAATTCACTTTTCTAGATATTCAGTCTTTGAAGTTGTATGAAAAGGTGCAGTGAGCTTCTTATCACTACAATTCCACCAAATTAAAGGGGAAACTTAAACTTACTGCAGATCGCACATCGAAAACTTATATTTTATATCGTGAAATTGTTGAAAAAAAAAGACAAACTTTAGGTTTAAAACTAGTCTACCTAGTATTTTGCCAAATTCATTGTTTTGCTTTAACTTTGTTAATTGATTAAGCATGGTAAATGATGTATGAATTCATTAACCTTTCGCAATATCAAAGGGAAATTGAATGATTTGCACCTATTACAATAATAGGGCTATTAACTCTCTTAAATGGAAGAAGAAAAATTAAATTCCTTTGCATTTAGCGTTTTATATAATAAAAACAAAGAATTTGAGGTAATTATGTAGAAAAACTACTTAATTCACTTACCTCTCAATCCTTTCGTTGTTACGGTTCTGAAAAACATAACGAAAACCTGCGCTAACGGTTATTTATTTTTAAAAAGAATTATTTAAACATGTTAGAATGCTAATCACAGCCATAGTGGGGATGCCGCCATACAGTAGATGGGAGCGCAACAAGAAAAACCCGACTTCGACCAGAACATTCGTAAACGGAAATTATCTTTCGCTTCTTCAGTTTAGATGTACATTTTTTGGTTGCGGTTTCCGATTTTACGTGTTTACCCGCAGCGAGTGCGGAGGCACGTAGTTTGGGGGGAAAATGACCATCGTTTTTAAAAATAAATAAGCATTTGCGCAAGTTTTCGTTATGAATTTCTGAACCATAACGACAAAAGGATTCGACAGGTAGGCGAATTAAGTAGATAGCGTGAAAAATAATTTTTCTAGATAATTACCGAATTTGAGATTTACCAATTTTAGTACCATTTTTTGCCACCAGATGCCGTTGTTAGCAAAGTGTATTAACCTAACTGCACTTTAAATAACTAGTGGGTTTTTTTTTTGTTATATTTTTGCCTTTTTTGATCAAATGTTTGTTCTTTTTTGGGTAAAAAATTAAAAATGTATGCATACAATTTAAAGGGACACCCAGCCTGCCTCATAACATTTCGCGTGCCTTATAACAGCTACGCGTAGATTGCCATCCGCGCATTTACAGTGCCAAGGTCGGCTGGGGACGTAGCTGCGTTCCTCGCAGTGAGGAACGAAGCTGCTTTCTCGGTTTGCTTTGGGAATAGTACACGAAAGAGAATCAAGTTAAAGATTGTGTCGTCACAAACCGTAATGATTCTTGTATTTTAACAGCACAATTTATAATTTTCTAGGCTAGTGTCTTATAATTTGGCTTCGGCGATCTATTGGAATAATTAATTTTAATTTTTACTGCATTGGTCTTTTAGATTTTTGATCTCGTAGTAATTACTAGCAAACGATTAAAATTAGTACTGTGCACACACAGATAAAACTTCAAAGTCATTGTAGATGCGCAAAGCATCGTATTCGTTCTGGAAGAACGTAAATAAAGTTCCCCAATATTCAACAGAAAATCTCCTAGACGCCACATTTTAAAACGGATTTTTACTAAGGGATTGACTAACGGTAAGTAAATAGACCTTTGAGGCAGTACTTGATGTGGAGGATCGAGAAAAATGGCGCTGGGAGGTATATCCCTTTAACTCAGTTAACACACTTTGATAGTCAGGGCATCTAACGGGAAGAAATGGTACTAAAATTGTTCAAAGCTCAAATTCTTACTTTTCATTGTATAAAATGCTGTATGAAACGGATTTTAATTGATTTTATTGAATACAAGAGTTTTAAAAAGCCCTGTTATTATTATAAATTGATGTAAACCACTGTATTTGCCCGCTAAAAGCAAAGAAAGCTTTTTATGTGATTTATGAGATTTCAAAATTATATCTGCACTATATACAGTAGACCCAAAGGGTATTGCCACCGAATGATAAGCTGCGCCATTTACTGCTATCTAATGCTGTCTAGCACTACTTTCAACAAGCAATGGAAAACACAACTAAATTTCTTTTTATAAAACAAATAAATTAAGCCATGTGTCTCTTTAATTATTGAGTGTAAAGTTGGTGCATCCACGTACACCAGGGAACAAGCGGTAAAGTTAAGCCTAACCACATCACGGGTGCTTTTTTTCCAGCTGTCAGCCGTTTTGAAACGAAGATTTTGAACCGGTAGATGGGCACCCTTTAGTGATATTGTTAACTTTGACCGCTTGCTCCCTGGCGCAACCTGGACGCACCAACTTTACACTCAATAATTAAAGAGGAACGCGGGTGGTTTGTTGTGGAAAAAGACCTTTCTTTGCACATTCCTTCGCTTGTTGAAATCAAGTGCGACATGTCATTCGGTGAATAAGCACTTTTAAGCTTAGTTCAACATATTTTGACAGCAATTGCTAACCAAAGTTTAGTGTTGCTGAACATTTAGAATGTACAGAGAAAATTGCACAACAACTTAATGTTTATGTTTATCATATTGGTTGCGTTTATGACCGGTATGGAATGTTACACGAATACATTGCGTGGTGTGATAAGTGGTTTTAGTGTCATTCTGATTCAAACGTGTCGTTAATTCGTTGCAACATGGTCACATAGCTGTGATACTCGTTCCCCTGCCCGACGAAACTTGGGTTATGCAAATTCCCGAATCCAACCTAACCTGTAAGACAACAGCAACACCACACAACAACAGACAATTCGTCGGCATGCACCAGAATCCGAAATCATAGCGGGAAATATCACAGCCTGGCTGGTAGACATCAGTATGCAGTGAAACAGTACGGAAGTAACAGCGCACAAAAGCAGCATCGTAATAGCCTGATGACAGTGTAGCGTATGACAACTGAGCATGCGACGTATGAGTGTGCCGACAAAAACGTATGTGATAAAACAGCGCACCACGAAACAACGTGAAATAAAAATATTATTTTTTTTTAAACATCAAAAGAGAAATCAAATTTTTGCTACATTAGAGCTTAAAGAATAAAAACAACACATTTAGACTCCAGGATTTCATCATGGCACTGTAACTTACTCTGCTTAGGCATCACACTTGTCAATGTCAGGTTAATTATTGCCCGTACAAAGCTCGTAGTTTCTCATTTTAGTTAGATTATCCTACATCCCTGTTACATTTGGTTGTGAGTTGGTTTTGTTTTTACTTTTTATTGAAGACAATTCGGTTGAAGACAACTTTTAACGATCACGAAAAACTGCGCAGCATGGAACTGTTCAACAAATTAGGTGTAAATTTCATTTTTTCAACGCGAATTCTTGCATGTTAAGATTTTCAGAATACTAATATTAAAGAGAAAAGACATTTGCTAAGTAATTACACAGGCTTAAAGACATTTTTGCACGTCGTTTGTTTGTTTTACGAGCAATCATTAATGTTGTTCTTAATATAGGTTGATTCCAAAGATCTCAGTTTGATCAGCAGTTCCCAATAATGAATAGTTATTAACACTTTGTTGTTTTAATACGTTATCGCTATTTATTATTCTTCTCTATGTGAGTAATAGTTGGATTGTGTCTTGAGTATACATAGAACCCAAGGGTGGAAAGACCTCTTCAACATGTAAAGGGCATGTAAAGATCATGTAAAGGACCTGTGAAGGTCATGTAAAGGTCACGTAAAGATCATGTAAAGGCCATGTAAAAGTCATGCTAAGATGGCCTTAGCGTATGCCTGTTCAGGATCTCGCTAACTCACTAACTTTGAAGTGTACGATAGTCGTGAAAACTACTTAGTTGTAGAACCTTAAACTCTTTCCAACAGTTATAGCCACAATGCAAAGAATCTGGTGACCATTTGGAAAAGACTCAGCCAGACCGTCCAGTCCGGGTGGGGTGAGAGGCTACCAACTTCGTCAGAAACTCCTTCGAGAGTGAAACTTTACCCATTCTGGAGAATATCTTTGCTCCTACTATGATCAGAGGTTTCCAGCTTCAAATTCTCGAGTGTCTTCCTTCCCTTCTTAATATCATTATTTTGACGCTTGAAAGGTCTGGAAAAGTACAAAATTAAGCTGGAGTTAATTCATCTATGCGACCCTTAGTTTTCTTCCGATCACTTAATGCTTAGCAAAATAATTTATTTTAATGCTACTTTAATAACAATGTAATTCAGAGCAAAATAGCAGGATTTATTACACACAATCTACATTAATGGAGACCTACAGTACACAACATATTCATCGGTTTGTATTCCCTAGCAACCAGTGCGTACTTTTCACTGCTAACTTCAGAGGATTTTCTTCAGAAGAATTAATTCTGCTCCAAATTTCATCGTATTTTTTGCATTACTTCGTTTGTCTGACGTTTATTCTGTGCAGCTCTTCAACCGCATCTGCTTGGTTTGTTTCGTAGGTTTTCACTCTTTTCGCTCCTGCCATAATTTTTCCTTCTGGTCATTCAGCTGTGCATTTTTAAAGCTAAAATGTGACTAATTAGGTAAAAGTATGGATGCAAATGACCATGTTTGAAGTGCCTTTTATTTAACCTCTTCCTTCCTTCAGTAACGCTTTGTCTATACCTTCTCAATTGATGCCTTGTTAAGTTTATTAACCCTCAAGTTAAAATTTACCCCACTGTTCTACTAATTACACTGAATTTTTCATTATACATCATGATACAAAACAAAATGTTCGTCACTCTGGAATGTACCTTTCTTGTTACTGAATCTTCAATACACTGTTTTGTGTTGCTTGTACACAATTATTAATAGATTTTGCTATAGTTGTAAGAAACGATTACCTGTAGTGCATTATCTTGCTTGTTATCCAATATTGGTATTTCAAAATGACATCCTCTGTATTACATCATCTAAATATGGGCCTTCTGTCGCTTTTATCTTGTAGATACACATCCACCGTTTTCCATATCAGTTTCTACACGTTAAATTTCATAATGTTATTTCATAACGTTTTAAAGTTAATGAATATTTAATTATAATCTTGCATCTTAACACTTGCATTGCATAGATTTTGTTATAGGTTAAGGTATTTTTATCAGAAACTCTTAAGACGAAAGACTAATAATTTTTAACTAAAACCACCACACACACTCAACGATGCCTTCCATTTTTAAAATTTTATTATGCGGATTTTTAATATCCCGTTGACTCACTGGGTAAACTTGATTATTTTTCATCTGCTTTGTCGGGAAATATGGTAGCAAACACCCTTTTTTTTTTATCAGCTGTGTGTTTTTGCCTGTTGAGAACAAGAGGGAGGTTGAGAATTCATCAAACATTCCTCTAAAAATTATAATGTTGCCTATCGTACGGTTCAACTTAATTATGCATTTCTACAAGAGTTGGAGCAATTGAACTGCACTGCTCGACAAACTGGTAATCAGTAGGGTGCAGGGGCAGGTGATGTCACATCTTGCCTGACCCCATGATATGCGGTGACACAGCACAACACCATTGCTGGGTTTATATCCACAGGTCATCCACCCAAAGATAAGGTCATGATTATTGGACTTTTAAGATGGTCTTAGATGCCAGAATCTGGCTTGAAATAGCAACCCAGACCGATTTAGCACTGACTTACAGCAGTATAAGTCAAGTGTATTTGATATTAATGATCATTGTTGCGTATTTTACTGTACTGCATTTGACTAATGGGAAGGCATTGTATTATTCCATCCCCAATTCCAACTTTCATGTGAACGGATGTAAGCTTTCGATTATCGTATTAGAATACTCCCACCATTTCTGTCCTCTAACTTAACCTGCATATTCATTTTCATTGTGGCTCAGTTAACCGTTCTGCGTTTTCAGTCTGATGAACATAATGTACAAAAATCATCAATCCGGGACAACAAAGGTTTGACTATTTCTTCATCCCAAAAAAAAATCCCTATTTTGCGCTTGTAGCAACCGTGAACCATTACAAGGCTTTTCTACGTTACGGAAAATGGCTAAGACTCAAGGCTTGAGTTTCGTGACTGACTCAGTGAGAAGTCATAGTTTGCTCCCGCCAACTCTCCGTGCAAAGCAACTTAATGTAATAGCTGCACTATGATTGTATTTTAAAATTTTGTAACCTTGCTACTAAGAGAATGGATCATTTTTAATCGTATTGAAGGAAAAAATTCAATTTGGAAAGATTGGAGAGTTAATTTTAAAGACATTACCGTACGTTAAAAAGTGTACGGAGTGTACGATTTTACTTTTTATATATTGATTTTCTGCAGGATCTTAATTTTGAAGCAGTCATGAATGAAATATTTATTTGTCGTTTGATGCAGTGCTATTAATAAGTTAATAAAACCATGACATACTTAATTTTAGTAAATTATGTTAGCCGTAATTTTTGTAGTGGGCTACACAGAATGTTAATGAAATTGTGCCTTCACCTGTTCATCATTGCGCGTAGTTGCAGCATTGATAACGTTAGAATATTTAAGAATACATTTTATAATTGTATGATAAAGAACCGTCTTTTATACCTGAAATAAATTATTGATCGTTTTGTACAATTTCTGTTTCACTGTTTTTATTTGATCGTCCCTGCATTTAAAAATTAAATAAAATGGACAAGAAAGGATGAACATATGTATTCGTGGAGTCAGGATTATTTAGAGCAACTCTTGGCACCAGAAAGCCACTCGGCTGCTCCTCCTCGACCCCTGCTAGGCCCTTCTGGTTAGGGAAATTTCTGGCTACTAAGCCTTTAGTAGGCCTGTTTTTACTTACCCCTTAGTTAGGGTAGTTTCCCTGGTTAGGCCCGAAGTAGGCTCATTTCTTTCAGTCCCAATTAAACCTAAAGTTCGGACCCTCACATCCCCAATCAGTCTAGACCTCTCTCCCATCTTTGCTAGTTTTTCGTCATGGTGCCGAAATATATAAGGGCCGTAAGGGCCTTTCAAAACTACCCGTTCTATTAGACATTCTGACCCTTTTTGATTCGTAATTCACCATGAGTCGACACTGATTCGTGCCGAACATTTACTTCCGCCGCAGAATAAATCTTGTTATTTTACTGGAAAACCAAGTCATTGATAATATATGCATATCTACTTGTAACTAGGGAACCATCAACTGTTTGGCTGTCATAGGAGAGCAAAGCTCATAGTACAACGACGCTATTATACGAATTGAATGTGATTGAATGTATTAAGCATTAACAGTTTAAAAGAAGTCAACATTACAGTAAATTTCAAGTTTCTTCATACATACGAGAATA
Organism: Lithobius niger; assembly: GCA_023313725.1. NCBI lineage: Eukaryota > Metazoa > Arthropoda > Chilopoda > Lithobiomorpha > Lithobiidae > Lithobius > Lithobius niger. The sequence continues at coordinate 16,303 of JAHWFP010058634.1, forward strand.
CATATATGACAAATCTAGTGTTCAGTGACAAGGGCGAAACGAATTTGGTTTCAGCAAGCAAAATATCAGAAACTTCATCTTGTTTGGGGCTCCATTCAACTGAATGGGAGACACTCAGGCCTAGGCCTATTTTTACCAATTGATCATTTAATATAAATTAGCTCTCATCCACAAAGATCTCTAGACAGATTGTGTCTGTCTAGAGATCTTTGTGGGTGAGAGCTAATTTATATTAAAAGGCCTGTGAGTCTCCCATTCACTTGAATGGTACCCCAAACAGACTGCTATTTTGCTAAAGTTTCTGCTATTTTGCTTGCTGAAACCGTATTCGTTTTACCCTTGTCATTTGCCTAGCTCTCCTCCACAAAGTATTCTCTACTGACGAGCCCAAACAAGGGCGAAACAGTTAGTACACGACCGAACAGAGCGAACGGAACGCACCACTGTGAAGAGACAGTTTGGCTTCAAACTTGACGTCGCGCGTGCGCAATAACGGTGCGTCAGTCGTTTAGTACCTTCCGAAACTGTAATCACAGCGCAGAAAAATCAACAAGCTCAACAGAGCACTCGTTACGTCATACCTTTAACGTGACCAGATGTGGCTAATTGATTGTACCAGGCTACGCTAATGGATGTAACCAGGCGCGAACAATGCAAAATTGCAAACCATCTTGGGGAGGTGGTTGCGGGTGTTTGCCGGTGGTGGAGCTTTTGAGCATGCGCGAGGTACCGGAAACAGACTCATCGCTGACGACGGTTGACGAAAGCAAGCCATAGCAACACGACTATAGTGGGAAATGAGCTGAACTGTCACCAACAGTGGTGCGTTTGGTTCGTTCTGTTCGGTGCTTTAGGAAGGTACTAATACTTTATAGTGTGTTTTGTGGGTGAGAGCTGACTGATATTACAGTGTTCAGTGATCAGGGCTATTGGCACAAAACACTCGTGCAACCTTGGTCGAATGATTGGGTTAGGGGACCTCCCGCTGCCGCTTCGCGGTAATCTCACTTCTACGCCTACACTGTGGCGACGTGCACGGCCAACGAATGAACCATTCGGACAAACAAGTCAGTGGCAATCAGCAATATAACGACAAGCAAGCACTGTGCACACGGTAAATGCACGTGAGTTAGTACACTGAGATTCCTACAAACCGTATAAAAAACATGAATTTTAACATATTATTTCGCCGCAAATTTTCCCGTAAAATGCTTACGATGGGTTTGCTTACCGCAGGAAAGATTTCATTGTGTCAAACGCCAAAAGAACACCTACACCTACACCCGACCTTGTAAAGGAGAGGCAGCACGCCAGGCGGGAGTGGACAGAAGTTTAAAGGGAAACACAACAATTGGGATTTTTATTTTTAACAAGAATTTCATAAAGAACTACCGCTTTTGCCAAAAAGATTATCAAGCTGGATGTTTGAGCAGAAGAGCAATGTTGTTGCTTGCCGCCCCCTGCGCCTGGCTCCCTCCTCCCCTCCCATCTAAATACCCCCCTGCAGTTGAAGAACGGAGGACACAATCGCTACGCTTAGGAGCCATCATAACCAATGGTCCGATTACGCTTTTATTATTTAGAGCGACGTAGGTTAGTACAAATCAACTAAATAGATCTAAACATTCAGGCATGCAGTACGACCACGGTCGACTTTTTTGGGGGAGGGGGTGGAGGGGGAGCAACAACTACCATCCCACCATCACACCCAAGAAAAACATCTCATTCTGAAAAATGGACCTCAGTCGGGATTACTTAAATTTCTAAAACAAAACGTAAATGAATATAAAAAAATTAATATTTTAGCACAGCTTGGGGGAGGGGGATTTGTCCTTAAATCCGTTGATGCCAATGAAAAGTATAACTGTGCGTACAGACTAACGAACCACTCCTGTTCTAGCATTAACACATTATGTAATAGTTATTGGTTAGAAACGATTGGGTATCGATTTTTAACCCACGGCTCCGCCCCTCGACGTATTTGCGTGTCTCGCCAGCCAAATTTCGCCAGCCCCCTGCGCCCCTCCCCCTCCCGCTTAAGTAATGAACTTTGTGCCAATGAAACAAGATGATGTACTTTGTACCAATGAAAAAAGATAATGTACTTTGTAACAATGAAACAAGATAATGTACTTTGTTTCTATGGTGATCCAAGCTGCACTTTGGATGAAAAAATCTGACACACTTGCTATCAAAGAACGCTTGCCATTATGAAATTGCAATATTATTATTTTCATAGACGAAAGATAAAGCTCTCTATTGGGCTAAAGTTTACATTAGGCTCATGCTCGATATCCTTACGAAATTGATTCCAAATGGCTCCAACACCCTCCTAAATACAGGGACAGTTGGTTTTACAGTGTGGAAATGTGTTAAAACGACTTTAAACGGTCGATTTGTAGAGCCACAATCCGTATATCTAATACTGTGTTTGCGTTCGCTCGCCGGGCCGGCAGGGCACCTTATATTTTTTTTCGTAAACAGTTCCGATAGGCCGGTTGTTATTGTCACTTTCGTGCAAGAATTTCATAAAGAAATACATAAACTGCTTATGCAAAAAATCGCAACATTATTTTTTTCATAGACGAAAGACAAAGCTCTCTATTGGGTGGTTCCGATAGGCGGGTTGTTATTGTCAGTTTCGTGTGGTTTTGTTGTTATTGTCATTGTTGTTATTGTCAGTTAGGTTAGGTTAGGTAAGTTTGGGGTTTGGCATTTCATAGTGAGGTAGTTAACTGGTTGGGGTTTGGCACTTCATACTGGGGCAGTTAATTGGTTAGGTTATGTTAATGATGATTTAAAGTTGCCGCAATTTGGGATCAATTTGTAGTAAAAATTAAAGGTAGGTTTTTCTCTCTTTTCGAACTTCGAGCCATGTGCGTAAAGGAAACATGGGAAGAAAACGGGCCCTCGTCCGATTTTTTTTTTTAATGGACTAAAAATTACCTGCTGAGTAATGTTTTCCGCTTCCATTTTTGGGGCAAACGAACCGTTTGGCCGTGGTGAAAGTCCAAAGTTAGCACCGCGCAGCGCCAGAAAGCATGAATCTGGGCGAAAGTCCGGCAAGTGAAATGCCAAACCCCAACCAGTTCATTACCTCAAGTGAAATGCCGAAGCGGGTTCCTAACCTAACCGACAATAACAATAAAACCACACGAAACTGACAATAACAACCCACCTATCTGAACTGTTTACGGGAAAAAAATATCAGCTGAGAACATGGGAAGAAAACGGCCTCTCGACCCGCAAAGAGTGCGGCTTTCAATAATTTTTGACGGCCAAACGAAGCCTTTGCCTCAAAAAATTGTATGCGAAAATGTTGTTCAGTAGATCATTTTACGTCATTCAAGACCAACGAGAGATCAATCGGTGAGGAGCCCTTATTCTTCCCATAAGCCGCGTAAAGTAAACTTGTTCCCTCTATTGTTTATTTTACTATCGAAAGTGATCGTGGAATGAATTTATAATTCTGCCTTTATTCTGCACCTAGTATGAACTATCCCGTTGTCTCACACGTTTGTCGAATTGATTATACTACAACAAACTGTTACACTAAATAATCGATTATACAATTATTACCTGATTAGCAGGAGCCACATAACTACACGAATTGCCAATACACATAGAATCCTAGATCAACCTTCCCGGCGGACCGTAAAGTAGCCGCGATTTTTTTTTCAGTGGTTCGTCAATAGCCCAACAACAGATAGAACTCCGTTTTCCGTGCATGTTGTCAAAACCTGAAATAAGATGGGCCAGTTCCGGTTCAACCTTTTTTTCATACAGAAACATAATTGGCAAAAATGTTGAGTCAAGGACCTACAACCCTTCATATCAAACGATTTAGCCATAAACAGTTAAATAACAACGCCTACAATTTGCTGGCACGTCTTCTAATCGAAATCATGAAAAATCGACTAATATTTCAGTCACTTCCGGCCATACGATAAAGGTGATAGACATGACCCGTTCAAATAAACGACTGGAGTGGGACGAAACGTCATTTAACAATATAGCTCACGAAGCAAGCCCCTTTTTCTCCCCGACTGTATTTCAATAACTGCTTTATGCATTACATGCATAAGCAGTTAAAAATGAGCAGCGAAAGCGTAAAATATTGATTTTAGCATAATAACTGAAGGTAAGTATTTGCAGGTAGTAAGAAACTTAAAATTATTGATTTTTTTTTTTTTTTTTGGTTTATAATATTTTTAATAATAATAACTGTTAAACAGTACAGGTACACTGCGGTATGTGAAACCTTACAATAAAGTTTATTTTTGTTACTTTGCTGTTTTGACTTTGGATCAGTTAAACCTTACCTTAAACATCAAACGAGCTCGTTTTTGTTTTCTAATTTCTAGTTTAGGTATCGATCAATTGTTTGTTTTGTCGTAATTTTGGGGTTTGGTTTGTTTTAGGTTGAACGACAACAATTGACACTTCGAGTGAAACAATGCTAACAATAGCAATGAATCAGAAGTGAGATATTTGCATATTTTCGCAGCAATGTGACCATTGTTGCAATTGCAAAGGACGTATTATTATAGAGTAATTGTTGGTTTCATCAATTATCCAACTCGTTTGCCCAATATGGCTGCCAACCGACGTCTGACGATTTTACTGCAACATTGTGTTATTTCCTGAGTAAAAAGGCAATGCCTTATCGTGATTGGCTCTGATATACTCTAATTGCTTTGAGCAGAGATATAGGTAATATTGCTATAGTACAGATTCTATTGTATTTAGGATTAGATCCATGTGTAAGACTTTCTAATACAAAGAGTCTAAGGGTCGTATAATGGATGGATATTTTCATAATAAGTAGTCCGACCCATGCATGCTGCACGGTGTATTGAATTTCCCAGTCTTAGCCTCACCCGGTGTTTGGTCTTCTTAGGAAAGTAAATCGCGTTTGTAAATCGCGTTTGTAAATCGCGACTAATCCTTCAATCTTGACGTCCTCAATGCGACCTGTGACCCTGACCCGACCTTCGTGCAATTTCATATTATGAATATTTTGTCTAATGGAAGTTTTAACGGTACCTCTTCCCCCACCCCCCTCCCCACCAACTTCTCACTTCCCCGAAATAATCCCATGTTTGTTTAATGGGATATCAAGAACTAAGGAAGTTTTTCACCCAGAGTGTTTTGGCCCCTATAAAGAATGAGTCGTTTTGGGGCAGCACCAGTGGGTTTAATGGGTCAAAACACGAGTGGTTAAAAAAAATTATCGATGAATTCCTTAACTCTTGGGAAGTTTTTCTGGCAGGGAAATTATCACTCTTAGTCGATGTTTACAGTAAACCCAGCTCAGTAAGGGGACATCCTGTAGATCTCATTGGTTGACGCATCGTAATGCAAAATACGGCCAGCGCGAGCGCTTCCGCCCGCCACTCGCTCTAAATATTTACAACTTCGACATGTCACGATGTTAATTGCATTCATTTCAAATAAAAGTATGTATTTTCCTACCATGAACAATGCAGAAGGCCATTCTTTCGAAATAGGCTGTGTGTCGTTCGTTTGCGTTGCCTAGCACGCTTACAGTCACACGTAGCTCGGTTGTCTCGTTAGGCCTAATCACGTAACCTAGCAACAAATTCAGAGCGCCGTTACTTCACTGTAGTACGCCTTTGATTATTATTTGCTCTTGCAGTTTTATACAACGTTAAATTATGAACTATATTTACTAATTTGTATTTTTCTTATAGTGAAAATAGGGACCACTTTTTCGTACTCCAGTTAGGTGGTCCCTATTTTCACTTAAAAAAAAACTTTGGGGCCGCCATATTTTTTTAATAATAGCGTATGGACGGACAGGAAGGCTCGAAATTCATTTTTTTAAATACAGTTTATATTAAAATTAAATAACTAGTGAACTACAAAACAGCCTTTTTTTTAAATCTAATTTTTTTTTCTTTTGGGGGGGGCCCCTAAAGCTGGGGGCTGGTGGCCTTCCGCCATTGCCACCCTGCAGCTACGACGCTGCGCAGAAGGATCACACAAATAAAACTTCGACAGAGTAAGGAGAATTTTCCTGGGGTTCCAAAAACGTCTCTTTAGTGTTAGTGTTCCTCCACATCTTGAATAATGGAGAGTAGAGCCTAACAGAGTCCTTACTAGTCAAGTCCCTAGGAGCCAGGGAAGTGGAAGAGACTATACCAGCTTTCTTCAGGGGCTGTGTGATGTATTCTGGGCATTATATTTAATGACCTGGTGTCTGACTCACCTCTAACTTGAAATGTGGGCCACATTGCAATTGCATTATTAATGCTGCAAACCAACGGGTTACTTGGTTACGGACTTTATTTATTTCAGGCGACTTGCGCATCCTGGTTTTAGCCTGTAAGGTGTGCACACACCTGGCCCACTTTATATGCAAGTACAGCATGGTCCTCATACCTGTTAGGCGACATTGACCGTCTTGAAGCAGCACATACGAGGATTAATAGAGACAGCAATGCCACAATCCGATAATGGAAGCTACCGACGAGTATGCGATTGGTGCATGTCGTCCTTAGACTGGTTACCAGCTAGTTCTCTTATTTTTTCCCAGCTGCTTGCTGTATTTTATGTTGATGCTGTTCACTTATTTTAAGTCCCTCATTGACGTTGTCCTTGCTGACTGCTAGTTTGACATAAATTTATTTTGGGGTGTGGGAATTACTGACTATGATTGGTCCATTCCTATCTTTCCTTTTGCAATTGCAATGAAGTTACCGAAGTATCTCCTCTGCAACGATTGGGAGTTTCTCGGTTCGAATTACCAGCTTTGCCCGGTGCCTTGTTGGATGCCATTCTAAAACGCCTAGTAAGGCTCAAATTCATGTCGGTTCGTCAACACGAACAGTGGTTTCAGATGAGATAAAAAAAAACCAACAAATTTATTTTAAATTAAAAAAAATAATATAATAGTGATCGCACGGTCCCTAACTTTCACAATGCTAAAAACGATCAGCGATATACCCCATATCACCACACTTTACAGTGCATGATGTGGGATATATCACCACAGTAAAATGTGGTGATATGCATGCCATGCACAATAAATTGGGGTCATGTCACAAGAACGTGACTGTGAGGTGACCGACGTAATTTTTACATGATGAAGTTTCCGTGATGCGCAACAAGATAATATACATCAGTTCATGAATTTTAAGAAAAGCTTGTGCCTACACTATTAAAGAAAAACCCACCCACAAGACGCAAAACAACAACTGGTCAAATGGTATCGGCAACAATCCTGACTCATCAATACAAAATTATGCAAAATGAAACAACACAGCTATGAAGGCAAACTTTACGTTTACCCCCATCAATTTTGTTTTTCATTTCGAAAGTAGGGGTCGTGCGATAAATTAGTTATACCACCCGGAGCGAACTGTATCGCATTTATGAGCCAATGGGTGGTATCCCTTAAGTGGCCAATCCTGTCGAACTATGTAGTTCTCTTGGGATATCGCCCATCGGTGATAATCCGATACAGTTCGCCAGGGGTGGTATAACTATTACCTGTCAGGTACCATTCACTAATCCTCTAGCAATGGGGGAAAATTGGTGTAAGTCCACTACTGAGAAATAGATCGATTGTCTATTTTCGAATGTTATCAAATTTTTTATTGTGTACCTGACGAAGTACTGTCTTTCAGGCAACCACTACGTTTTTTTTTTTTCATTAAATACGGAAATTTTCATCGAACTTGCAACTTACACAGACTGCGGTCAAATCATGCAACAATCTTTGCTAATTTATACGAACCGATTTAATGAATTTGTCATGCTACAATGTACGACATACATTTAATGTTTTTTTTTTTCGCAGAGTTTGTTGAAACAAGAATGCGCCTATCAAATGGTACGATCGTGTTGATGACACTAACTTCACTCGCTGGTAAACAGGTTATTCTTAGTTGTATTACTTATTCAATTACCGTATTTATTTATTTAGCGCTTAGTAATCTGTACAGCAAATTGAAAATAAAAACTAGGGGGACAACTCAGAATGTCAGAAGATCTGATTCAAGTCCGATCAGGTAAGGACTTGATCTGGGTAGATATGGCCAGATCTGGGCCAATTCTGGATATGAGCAAATTTTAGCCAGATGTAACCATACGGTGTTGTGGTGGAGAGGGGTCAAATTGTAAGGATTTCATTCTATTTTTAGCCATTCTAAAATTTTGCCGGCTTTCGAATTTGATCGTTTATTATATATTTCGTAACTCAGGAACTTCAGCCATTATTATTGCGAAATAAGTTGAACCATTATTGCGTACTCTTGTATAGAACTCACCTATATAAGCCAAGGCCGCATGTAGTTAATTGTTAGGTTATACTTGCCGTCTCCATGCTTTGCTTGGCGCGCGACGCTCGTGCTAAAATCTGCTCGGTGGGAGAGTCGGCCAACTCTTCTGTGACGTCACCATGTCAGAAAAATCACCGCTACACGCTGCTTCGTTTTTAAATCTTGTACGCCTGAGCTTGCTAATGCTGGCTGCTACTTCGATCTAACTATGCTGTTTTACAACTTCACATTTCTAGAGCGGGAAAATTCTAAGCCGTACGGCTGAGTGCTACTGTAATTAAGATATTTTGCCGCCTATTTTGAGCATTCAACCTTTTAGCACAGCACATTTTTTTCCCTATCTTGTGGCGTTATTGGAATCCGTTGATTCCGCCATTTTCCTATCCCCAACAACTAGTATGCAACATCTAAGTAAGCGAGCTTCACGAAACGTTCACCGAACTGATATTTGCTTGACAATTGAAAACACCAAAATGCGATCGTTACTTCACCTGCTCCATATTTATAAACGTTCGCGCTCAAGCGTCGAGCATCAAAAAAGCTCTGCTGTCAAGTGTCGAGCGTGACACATACGCATCGAAATCTACACCGTATTAAGCCCTGATTCCGAAGTCTCGTCCGTGTAACCAACAAATACGCCCCGATTACAAAGTCCCGTCCGTGTAACCAACAAATAAGCCCCGATTACTTCCAACAATAAGAAGTAACAATCACTTTAAGTCATTGCTACGTTGCAAAGTGGCCGGCAGCAATAAGGTCTCTGTAAACAATGAAACTTAATTTACCACATCATAATAATATCAGAAAACAAAAACGATCTCGTTTGATGCTTAAGATAAGGTTTAAGTGACCCGAAGTCTAAGCAGCAAAGGAACACAAATAAACTTTCCTGTAAGGTTTCAGATAGTGCCGTGATTTTGCACTGTTTAGTCCACGTGAAACCTTACTGCTGTACTCTAATGTTTTAACCATTTTTACTTTTGCACACGATGCATTAGCTAATGATTGGCGCATTCTATCAGCTAAACAATATCGCTGGAAAATGTTAAAACCTAATCGTGTTAGTGGGCTTAGCACAGCTTTACAGATAATTCAGCGTTCGTGGAAGTTCTTGAAAATCTAGAAATATCCTGGAAAGTACTAATGAAATTCCATGCCTGGAAAAGTGCCTAAAACCTTGATAAATGATATAAGTATCATCAGTAGGGTGATGAACGGAATGCATCCGACGTGACTGAAGAACACTGAAAAAAATTAGCCAAGAATAGTCGAGTTTGTAGCCTTACATTATTCTTCCTTTGTTTGGGCATGAAAAGTTTTAGATTTTGGCTCTGGCTATAATTGTATTTATGTGTATAATGGTTGGATACAGCATTTCGGTTTCACGTCAACTAAACAGAACAGCTACACTGCAGTATCTGAAACCTTACAGGAAAGTTTATGTGTGTTCCTTTGCTTTTTTGACTTTCGGTCAGTTAAACCTTACCTTAAGCATCAAACGAGTTCGTTTTTGTTTTCTAATTTTTGCTACTTTGGTGTAGCATGCAGTTTAGATTAACTTGTTTTAATGTTATGTATCTTTATCAATTATGGTTTGGACAAACCAATGAAACAAACCCTTTAATCTTCACTCTACATCTTGAAGTTGGCGTTTGCTGATTGGCATTGTTGAATAACAATGTTTAAAACATACATTTATTTTTATGAAACAAACAAGCCACGTGCCTCCTTAATTCGTGAGTGCAATGTTCGAGCGTTTACGTGCACCATGAAACAAGCGGTTAACTTAAGCCTAACGTAACAACACGGGCACTTTTATTTTTTTTTCTTATAAAGAACGACCGTTTTCAAACGTAGATTTTGAACTGCTAGATGGGCGCTATCTTGTGACAGTTATGTCGTTGACCTTGACTACTTTCTCCCTGGTGCACGTGGACGCACCAACTTTACACTCAATAATTAAGGAGATACGCGGCTTGTTTGTTGTGTAAAAAGGAATTTCCTTGCGTATTTCTTCGCTTGTTGAAATCAAGTGCTACCTGGAACTAAATAATGGTAGACGGCGCTGATGCTTCAATCTGCCATTCGGACCTTTAAGAGCATCGATTAACTCCGGATGGGTTTATCGCTCATGCTGAAAGGTGAATTAATTTATGCTCAACAGTTGCGTTTTAGAACGAAGGCTAAAAAAACACGTTTATGACTAGAAACGTCTACTATGTATTAAATGTACATAAGCATTTGATGAAGTCGTTCGTTAGATTCTACCCTCTTTTGGACATAAAACAGCCCTGTTGAATTTGCTTCATTTTCGAGGTACCAACTTGTCTCCAGTATTCGTCGGTTTAGATGAATTTGACTAGTTTTGTAAGTTAGTGAAGGTTTTACGTGAACTTAACACAATACTCTAATTTAATTTACTCCTTCATTTCTTATTAGTAATTGTCTATGTCTATCGGGCAGTGACACGACGTAGTATTATTGTGTATAACTCTATGATGGAGCCTTAATGGGTTAGCTGCAAGGGGCACTGCAGAGAGAAACAGAAGGGCGTCATACTGAAGCCGGTGCTGTGAAGAGTGATTTCTTAGACCTAAAACGCGCGAATTTTGTTGGTTGAGAAAACAACGTTATTTTAAGCCTATGAAATCAGCTCTTCCGTTGTTTTTCCCTCCATTTTTATGTAGTGCACCTTGTAGTTAAGCCCTCCAAAACCCATACTGGTGCCAATATGGCGGCAAATGTCATTGCTCTATTGGATTTATTCTGAATTGTTTTTACAATATGTGTAGGTATTGTTGTATCAGAAGATTACGAATCTGTTGTGACCCAGATAACCCTAAAACATGAGGAGGAGGATCAATGCTACCCCTTGGCAGTTGGGGTTTATGTGAGAATTCAATGCACAAAGCCGATAGATTGGAAGGCTCAAACAGCAGATATAGGATGCAAGTAAGTATCTGTCCTATCAACTACCCTCTGTCAGGAATATTAGTATTTGTAGCCTTCAGGTCACCACTGAGAAAGACTGAACAGCTACTTAGCTCGGCTGGAGCCTGTAGCCAGTATTTGCCCTGGTAGCGTAGTGGTTAGAGTACCCGGCCTAGTCAGCAGGAAGTCCCGGGTTCGAGTCCCAGTCGGGGCGGTTGTCTTTCTTTCTTAGATTAGTGTTTCTTATGTCCTCACAAGGCCAGTCTTTAATGTATACTGTTTGCTTCATGGGGTTATTGGTGCATTTACAGCACTGGGGCACGCTGTTAGTCAAACTGATCACGTTATTCAGTTGCAACTTGGACGCATCACTGCATAGCTTCTATCACTGATGAAATTGGGCAGGGTGGTCCCCTGTCCAATGAAATTTGGGCCAAGGTAACTGACCTGCCCTAACCTAACAATCATACCAGCAGCAATGCTGCACAATATCAGGCGGGGGAAATCAAATGCAACTGAATAATGTAGTGGGAAAACAGTACTGGGAAATTGTCTGATGCTAACATTAACTTTTTAATGTAAGTTCCTGTGTATAGCTTGGTTTTTTATGATCGTCCGAAGATGGTTAGATGTGATTGAATTACTAGAAAATTGCTCACCAACAACTCTCTGGATGAAACTGCTTGAAGGATGAGCTGCTCCGCAACAATTGCTCTAAAGAAAATTACTCCCAAACAATTGCTGTCCAGAACAATTGCTGCTTGAAGGATAAAGTGCTCCGCAACAATTGCTCTAAAGAAAATTACTCCCAAACAATTGCTGTCCAGTTGACAGTTGCGTAACTACAATGAGGCAGAGGAGGCAGCCGCCTCCGGGCCCACCGACTTTGGTGCCCCCTTCACTGGCCCCAATTTAAAATTTGTTTGTAACCGCAAATTATAAGTAAGTTATTGCTATAGTTTCGTGAAAAAAGTTGTGTCTAGCGTTGTAAAAACTGAATTGTTTTATTTTTTAAGAGGGGGAGGGGGGGGGCTCCACTGAGCTCTTGCCTTATGTGGCAAAAACTGCAATTTGTTTTTATAAAGTTTCTCCACTGGGGTTTCGACTTGTGTTGCAAAACACTTTTTTTATGAAGAAGGAGGCTCTATTGGGCCCTTGCCCCCCATGTGTAGCAAACCTTCATTCATTTTTTTAGTGAAAGGGGCCCTCCACTGGGCTCTCACCTTGTGTGGCAATAACTGAATTTTTTTTATGAAGGGGAGGCTTCACTTCACTGCTGCCTCCGGGCCTCAATTTTGAAGTTACGCCTCTGTCAGATGAAACTGCTTGTAGGATAAAGTGCTCTGCAACAATTGCTCGACAGGAAAATTGCTCACCAAAAGAAATGACTACTGAATGAAGCAAATAAAGTGTTTAATTTAGTTAAATACTCTAAATAACAATACAGTACAATTAATCAAAAGTGCTAACAACGGTAAAAAATACAAAAACTCTGTAATTGTTTGCCGGTTCACGTAAATAGTCCAAGGAGTTGGTAATTTTCATAATCATTGACAATTCGTTCAGTTTTTTTTGCACAGTCCCTATACTGTTTCTGGTTAGTTGCTACGTCATTTCTGACCTTTTTGAGGATAAAAAAATTAATGTATTTCTACTTAAAGCTGAAGCCTTGGTGATGGTGTAGAAAACGAACGACTTAACAATTAGACTGTCTGCCAATTTCAAAAATGCTACTTGGAAGCAATTTTTATGTCTAGGGAACAGTTTAGTTTACCCTTCGAGCAATTTTGTATGGTGGTTAATTGTTAGCAGGTAATTTCTGGGGAGCAGCAGTCGGCGAGTAATGTTGGTAAGCAATTTTCCGGGTTCGTGTGATTCCATATAGTTGAATATAAAGGTTTTTACAACTATATTTGCGAATGTTTGGATGAGAAAAGGAAAATATTAATCTAACAGCGAGTCCACCAACGACCACCACTAGTTGTCAGTGCATTACCTTCCCCACCCCGACGTTAACGATTGAGTTAAACCACTGGTAGGAGGGCACCCCTTTTAACGAAAGTGGATCAGACCCCTGCATTACTATCACTTCGCTTGAGTACAGCAATAACAAGAAATCCATCAACTTACTCTGTTGCTTACATACAGGATTTTGCAAGAGGTTTTGCGATGTAACGGAATTTTGTCAGACAAGATCAAAACTTGCAACACAGCCCGTTCGTCCTATTTCAAAACACTTCTGTTGTTGTATGACCGAGTGATTCACTTCGTTTGTGGTTCGGATGCTGCCGTT
>JAHWFP010058638.1:0-34813 GCA_023313725.1 Lithobius niger
CTGGCGGTAGTTGCGGCTACTAATACCTCTGCTAATGCTTTGCCTTCCGCTGCTTCGAAAGCAAAAGCATTAGCAGAGGTATTAGTAGCCACAACTACCGCCAGAGCTCCGCGTAGGACGGGAAGAAGTTAGATGGTACATCTAGTTAACTTTCTAATCTATGCTACCACCCTTTCGTTCCACCAGCAGGCTGAGCATTCGTTTGTTCGTACATATGAAGTTTCCTAAGTCTACGCTTCGTCAGCCTGCCTGTTCACCGTGGCTTCGGTTGATTCGTGCATCTGTTGTACGTCTGTTGCTAGAGATTTCGTCCCCGAAATCTGTGCCTCATCTGTTTGCTGTCATCACGATACCGACTCGCCTGCTGAGTAATCGTTGCATAGAATTTCGTTGCTCGAGCTTTTGCCACTCTTCCATGCCTCCACTGTTGCTGCTTTCACGGAGCCGACTAACCTGATGTGCTGCGCTTTGACCGTGCACTTGTTGGGCGAGTTTACACGGCCAGAGACAATGGTCCACTGAACTTTCGTGGAACGTGCATTCGTTGCACGGACATTTGTTACTATTGGGCTTCAGTGCCCTCCGGCTACCATGTTCCTGCTCCCCCCCCCCTCCATACCGCTTGCTGATGGAACCTTGAGATCGCCCATTCGTGGCAACTGAACACTCTAATGCTGCCGACGCACCATTAGATCAGTATGTCCATTTGTCGGTCAACTCATCACAATGCCGCCCAAACTGCCGAAGTCTTCATCCTGGAGCCCTTGACACTCACCGACGGAACCTTGATTAACGTCCATTCATGGTGACTGTACTTGTAATACTGCTGTGCACCATTACACCAGTCCGACCATTCGTCGGTCATTGCACCACCTGCAACATGCCGTAGCTTCCACTCGATGCTCATCTTACAGCAGTGCTGGACGTGGGTGCTTTCGTCGTTTTCTGCTATCCGCACGATCTATTCCAGCTCACATGTTTCAGGTTGTCCCGACATTCACCACCGTAGTCCCTGAATATCCGCAAGAAATCGAGTCCACCATTCTCTTAACTTCACTACACTTCATGGATGCTCTCACGGTTCTGAACTACGTTCTTCTGATGTCCATCTGCATCTCGACTAGTTTTAACGTCCAAGATGGCTAATTCAGAATGTCACCAACATCACGACTTCATGAACATATGGGTTAACATATAAAAAAAAATCACCACTGGCATAATTCCTTCGCTGCAGCTGTCAACAGATTGCAGTCACTCCCGTCGTTTTTTTCACAAAACTCCCAAGACCTTTCGTTTTAAACCCCCCATTCTAGGTTTCTAAGCTGACTCGACACATCCTTGTATGCGCTTCGTCCCAAAATCCTCTCGTAACTGATTTTCCTAAAAAAAACACCTCTCCAAGGAATAAAGAACTCAATACGCAAAAAAAAATGAGCCATTCCAAAACAACCCAAATTCCGTACGCAGCCTACAACTGGATGCTATTTCTCTTTCCACCCCGTGCTCCACGCCTGCCTTGATCTCCCCTCCATCAGCTGGACTTATCGACGGTGGCACCAACGCTCCACACCATCGTGTATCTCATTCCCGCCTAGTTAGCGTTCACTGCGCACACGTTTTTGACATCTTTAGTTTTTGCATAATACCATAATACCTACATTTCGTGGCGGAAAATCGGTGATTCTCCCTCCCATTGAAGAGGACATCTACCAGAATAGACAACTGAAATTCAGGACTCTGGCAGTTGCTTCTGGCCGGGCTTGAACAACAAAGGTAGAAGAGATTCTCATAAAGCCTGCCAAAAACATAGACTATGTGATTACTTCACCAAGCCCTCTCCTTTGTGTTTCAACATCAAACTCAACGAATGGAGAATGATTCAGGCGATGCAGCGTTCATCAACCCTATGTATTAAACAGAATCAAGAAAGGATACAACGTGACAGACTAGCTTTTCTGGTGTTCTCCCCAGTTAAAACAAGCGGCTAAAGCGACTAAACCGATCTTCTGTACAGTTCTGCCACTTCCAATATTGAGGTGCACACCTCTACCACACACTGCAACAGCGATCTCTATTATATAATCTAAAAGTAGTAACCATCACAATTGCCGGTAATAATAAGTTAGCTTAGGCCTAATTTTTATGTGTAGTTTTAATTTCGCAAGTAGCAGCAAACGCAGAAATGAATTGTAAGGCGAGCCTATTAATTTTTAAAACATGGTGTGCCTCTGGGCACACATCTAGTGATACAACGTAATGTGCAACGGAGCCAATATAGATCAGCGATAGTAGGAAATTGACGGGGGAGACCCAATAGATAGACGTTTTAATATGCTGTTGATTCAAGCGACTCATAGCAACTTGATGTTGCCGTGGTAACATGATTTTATTAACTGCAGTTTTGTTATTTCTTAAGTATCAGATAGGTCTAATGGAGAATTTGCTTCGAAGGTAAGCCTATTCATTCATGCAACAAGCGACGAGACTATTTTAAACGAAACTAAAATCCTTGTTTTATTTTCGGCTGCATGTTATACTTAGGATTTCAATTCAACGATCAAATGTTATTATTTCATTTAGTTACGTCGATGAAGCCTGTTAGCTATAAGGAAGTACCAATGTTTAAGTTTGCTGTATTTTATAACTAACGTTGTCAAAGTGGTCGTCTCTATCTAGTACCATTCCGAAGTTGAAAATAGCGACGGACAGACAAAGTTCTTGCAACAGTCTTCTCAGCCGGTACCGCTGTACAGAAGACCAAAAGGTGAAATTGTCAACAACAACAACATCGCCGAAAATTCCTCCAACTCCCAAGATGTCAACATTGAGTTTACCTTTTCTTCCAAACACTCCAATCTCCATTGTGTCGATAACTATGACTTCGTCCTCGGAATAGCTCTCGCCTGTCTTCACTGGGCCCCCGGGCCCTTTGATGCCCATTTTATTGGAATTAATTAATCCTCCTCAGGAAGAATCTAACCAACCACCGCTTCAGTCGAACCCCGACTTCAAAGCCCGCTGACAGTTGTCTCGCAACTTTCAATTGTCCCCAATAATTCGGGAAACAAGGAAGATCAACCTCAATTAGAGCCTCATGCGCCGAATGAATCTACGTCGTCTCCAATCGACAATGAAGCTCTTGACCTTTCGGGTTTTAAACGGGCCAAACTGAATCTGTGGAAATCCCCAACATTCAATTCTCGATTGGGAATGAATCTGAGACCTACAGCTCAAATCCAAACACCCTCAGTACAACTGGCCCTAAACAAACAGCAAAGCTCTTTGGCCTTGACTTGGAATACAAGGGTTGGCCCCTACTAACAAATTGGTGTACCAAGGCTGTACTCCTGCCTTGACAGTATGCACAGTGAAACGTTCGGAAGTGGCGGGGAGGGGGGAACGGAGAGCAGTTTTCAGCAAAAATAATGGTGGCACTTTTCCAATAAAGGTTATGACAAAATTTATCAACCTGTACTACAATGACATTCCTCAATTGTGTGCCATATAGCTAATATGAAAATAAAAATTTGACTAGTATGGCTTTCACCTGTACACGATAAAATTGGTAGGTTTCATCTGTTTCTGGAATTCCTCAAATATCTCGATGAAAATGGAAAAAAATCAACCCAGTCGTCACCCAAATGTTTTTATCATGGAATTTTTTACTAAGACAAGCAAAAACCTCTAAAAAAATTAAAATGTAAATAATGACACCACAAAAAAGTAATACAACAATAAAATATACGTTGATCCTTGTCACAGAAAACCTAAATGACGTGAGGAGTGTGCTTGTAGGACAAATTTAAATTTAATTTAATTTATTAAAATTGATATGGCATGAATTGGATCTACAGGGTGAGTCAAAAGTATCGACCCAGTTGATATGGCAGCTGCATGATTTGGTTTAGCCACCAAACAATCATAGATCGTTCGTTGGTCACCATGGATCGTTGGTCACCGTGGTCGTTGGACCACGTTTTGAGATCATCCTGCCCCCCCCCCCAACCTGTCCCCCTTAAATAAATTTTTCACTTCCGGTTCCTTTCAGACTAGAGCGTGGGTTCCAATTTGAGATGTATGCGGGCAGTCAATTCTGATGAATGCAGAAAACAGCGTGTAAATCGATCCACAACAGCACTTACAACCAAAACATATTTGCAGAAATGTTGGATTTATGGCATAAAATTATTTCCTGAGCAGTTGTGTGAATTGGTTTATTGCACGTATAATATTAGTAGGGAATAGCATGACCTTGAACTGCATGTTGAGGTTCGAGCACACGTTCCAACAAATGTGCTGTCTGCCATATAAATATACTGTCTACACTAGTGAGTGGTACCTCCTTTCCGGGAATCAGTAGCAAGAAAGAAGTCTTTTTGTGGACATTTAGGGCGTAAGTATTGCGATCAAGCAGGGCTTCCCCCTACCCTCAAATAAAATTTCCACTTCCGGTTCCTTTAAGTCGAATACCAGTGTGCTACATGTGCTACAAACATGTGCATTGGCATGTGCTAGCCGAACCCTTATCAATTTCGTTAAGTTTGCTGTTACCTTCTGTCATTATTACATGCAATCAACCAATTCACACAAAACTGCTCAAGATTTTATTTTATGCAATAAAGCCAATATTTGTACTAATGTGTTTTGGTCATAGCTCCTGCTATTGCGGACCAATTTACATGCTGTTTTCTGCATTCACCATGAATTGACTGCCCACACATATTTCAATTAATGCTCTATTCCGAAAGGAACCGGAAGTGGAAAATTTATTTAAGGGGGATCATGGTGGGGGGGGGCACAACTGGATGATCTCAAAACGTGGTGATCAAGGATGGATGGTTGTTTGATGTCTAAACCAAATAATGCAGCTGCCAAATCCACTGGGTCCATACTTTTGACGCACCCTGTATAAAGCTGTCGAATAATGGCTTTAAAACGTATGAATACAGAATGACAGCAGATAACGATGCACCACAGCACAGGAACAGAAACGAACAACGTAGACCAGACTGTCCATTTTAAAATGGCTGACAGCACCCAAAACCGTCATATAATATAATCAGGTCGTATTATAAAAAGGTCCTATACAACGGATTATTAAAAAAAAATTATCTTCTTCTTACATTTTACATCTTACATTGCATCTTACATCTTACATCTTACATCTTACATTGCACCTTCCCTACCCGTTGGAAAGATGCAAATATCACTCCTGTACACAAGGGTGGTTCCCTCCATGATGTAAATAATTATCGCCCGATTAGTTTGCTCTGTGTCGCGTCTAAAATTCTTGAAAGGTTTTTCCATAAATCTGTCATGTGCATTTGTCAACGTCTCAATATTGTTTTTGAGTTCCAACACGGTTTCCTCCCGGGCCGCTCTTGCCAATCCAACCTTCTTGAAACTTACAACCACCTTACCACCTTATTGGACAAAGGGGTGCAATGTGATCTTGTTTTCTTCGACTTTCTGAAAGCCTTTGATTCCGTCTCCCATTTCATCCTCCTTCACAAACTGTCCTCTTTGAATTTTCCTAAAACACATATTGCTTGGATCAGTTCTTATCTTTCTCATAGACGACAACGTGTTAGTCTCAGAGGTTCCACTAGTGACTGGGTCCCCGTTACCTCGGGGGTCCCCAGGGGTCTGTTCAGGGCCCCCTTCTTTTCAACCTTTTCCTGTTCGACCTCTATTCCGTCATCCGATCCTTTAGCAGAAGCTATGCGGACGACCTGAAAATTCTCTCTCCCGATTTTCTTTACCAAGACCTCCAGCAAGACATCGACGCCATTGCCACCTGGTCGACCAAAAACTGTCTTGCCCTTAATCCTCTCAAATGCGTGGTGCTGCATTTTGGCCATAACAACCCTCACTGCAGCTATCACCTTGGTAAAACTACCCTTTCTACTAACACGTCCCATAGGGACTTCGGCATTTTGGTTGATTTTTCCCTGAAATTTCATGCCAATACTGATTACATCATCGGCAAAGTCTTCAAAAAAGCCCACTACATTCTTAAAACTTTCTCTGCTGGCTCTCCTAAACTGTTTGCTCTCCTGTACAAAACCTTCCTTCGCCCTACGCTCGAATTCTGCTCTCAGGTTGGCCGCCCCTGTTATGCTTCTTTCTTCGCCCCTCTTGAGACTTGTCAACGCCGCCTCACTAAATGGTGCCTTCCCCTCAAAAATTTGTCTTATGATGAACGACTTCGCAAACTAAACTTGACCTCGGTCAAAACCAGGTTCCTCCGGGGTGACCTTATCCTCACTTACCAAATATTAAACCACCTTATTGACGTCCAGGCAGCCGACTTTTTTTGTCTCTCTCACACTTTGACCAGGGGGCATTCCCTCAAACTCTGTGGAAGTGTCTCCTCTGGTAATGTTCGGCACCGGTTTTTCTCAGAACGCGTGGTCGAGGCTTGGAATGCCCTTCCTGTTTCGGTTGTTCTTTCCACTTCGCTTGATGCTTTCAAAAGTCGGCTGGACCGTTTTCTTGCTTAGGCTTTTCCTGGTGGTTGGTCCTTGGTTTGGGTGTGTGTGTGTGTGGGTTTGGGGGGGAGGGGGGTGGGTGCTTCTTGGCTTTTGCGTGCACCGTCGGGTTCTCTATTCTATTCTATTCTATTCTACATTACAAACCAAAGTCTCACAGCAGAAATACAGCAACGACCCCCGAAAGGGTAACCGCCCCTACAATGAAAACGGGCGAGTGTGTCAATTCTTTGCCTAGAAGTTGAAACTGCTACGTTGTTGCTTCGAAAGCAGTTGAAATTGGCACATTTTGCTCGACTAACAATTTGCTCTGCGCGGTCATCACAGAAGCATGTCGCCATGCACGAAGGACAATTTTTTTCACACGGTACGGATTGCTCAAGACAAAGCGATACTCTGAGAGTGGGGAGGAGGCCCTGTACGACTATTGGCCGTGTGGGGGGTATCGCGTCTTTGACCTAGAAGCATATGATTATCCATTAACTGAACAACAACATCCCAAACAACAACCAGGCTCAGTCAACGTTCAGGCAACAGTGATAAATGACGTCATGCACGAAGGACAGTCATTTTTCACGTTACGGATCACTCAAGCCAAACCGATAAACTGGGAGTTGCGTGCGTGCGTGCGTGCGTGCGTGCGTTGAAACTTGGACGTTGTTGCCTTGAAAAGAAGTTGAAATTGGCACATTATTGCTTCGACTATAGTCTGTTCCACATTATGTTTTCAGAAAACTGACTGGATGACGACTCGTTTCCTTGTACTAAAAGTGCAAAAACACGTGGATATCACATTTGTACACTCGACAAAGTTACTGTTTAGAGTTTAAGAATGGGATGTTTACGGATTTTTTGCACTCGTAGTGGGAGAAAACGTGGCGTCATACAGTCAGTTTTCTGAAAGCATAATGTGGAACAAAGTATAACAATTTGCTCTGCGCGATCATCGCAAAGGCATGTCTTAAATGACGTCACGTACGAAGGACAGTTATTTCTCACACGGCACGGATTGTTCAAGCCAAAGCGATAAACTGAGAGTGGGGAGGAGCCTGAACGGGAATTCCCGTTTGTTGGACAGTGCTTATGTTAGCTCTACTATTTGATTGGGAAAGTGAAGGATACAAAAATAATCCTTCTAACCAAACACCGTGGTAATCTCAGTAGCAAGTCTTAAATGACGTCACGCAATTATTTTTCACACGGTACGCATCGCTTCAGCCACAGCTTAAGACTGGGAGTGGGGGGGGGGGTGAGCTGTTAACAATAAGCATACCATTACGCATTAACTGAACCTAAAAGAGAATTCCTGGGGGGTTGTTGGGAATGGAAACCATACCAATTCGGCAAAAACTTGTAGCAGTATAACCATCCAAATTCAACTACGTGTAGCAAAGAGGAGGAACGGAGGGAAATGGAGAGGAGAGGGAGAGGACAGGATAAAAGGGGGAGGGGATAGGGGAGGGAGAGGATTGGCGGAAAGGGGAGTATTACACACGATCAGGCAGCACCGTGCAAATAGCCTACTGGGAAACAACCACGAGCCAAACAAATCCCCGGGCAAAGCCGGGTACGACTGCTAGTATATTATAAACCGTAGGTAGGTAGACAGGTAGGTGTATAGAAGAGGATCGGAGAAGGAAGGTGGAGGATTGGAGGAAAGGGAGTGTATTACAGAAAAAAAAATGCCCGTCCCACTACTGAGCAAAAAGTGGGAAACAACCACGGGAAAAAAAAACCCGGGCAAAGCCGGGTATGATTTCTAGTATATTAATAGAAATCTTGATAGGATGTTAAAATAATCTGTTTTTATCTGTATCATTACGTTTGACTATGTTCGTTAAGTAATCAGAAAAAAATGTTAATCAGGAAGAAAAAAAACAGTAATCAGGAAATTGTCGAATTAACGTACTTTTCAACTGCTAAGGTTATCGCAGGACGGAGAGGGTTAATTTTGCTAGGAAACAACTAGAATATTTCACATGCCACGATCGACATGAGTACGAATCCATTTCCGGGCCTTTCTCTTCTCGAAAGAGTGTGGGAGGTTCTAGGCCAGAATTAAAGCCGGGACTTTTGGATTATGACACGGTCGTGCTACATGTTGAACCACCTTGACCCCATGGTTAGTAATCAGGATGTAATATAAAAAGTTCTCATATACGAGGAAACCAATACTTTACAGAAATCCTGATAGATATTAAAGGAAACTTGTTACAAATAAATCAGATATTGTAAATATCCGTAAATATGTAAGTTTAACATACATTAGACAGGTTACTAATGAATGTAAAAAGCAAAAAAAGCTACCTATGAAGCTAAACTGGCTGAAAAAATTTACATTGAAACTAAATCGTTTTTCGCTATGCTCGTTAACTTGCAGCTACTCATGTGGATATACCTATACTTACTAATGCACAAGGCAATAATGAAGACAACCCCAAACTTACAGCTGACACCTTTTGTGACACCTATTCCTCGGTATTTTCAAAGACTGACATGGACGTAATGGAGGAAGTGGGTCATCCCCCCCACGCCTATTTGTATCCCCTCCTTTGCATGCCACTCTTGAAATTGTTGAAAAACGTTTTCAACCAAATAAAACCCCACACAGTGGGTGGCTCTGACCATATTTCTGGTGATTTTCCGCTTGCATTAAACGCTTTAATTTCACCTATGCTTATTATCCTTTTCAATAAAAATTGAAAATTCTTTTGTAACCCTTAGTTGGAAAAAATCATATATCACTGCTATTTTCAAGAAGGGTGACCGTAAGTTACCTGCCAATTTTATAGGCCGATAAGTATTACCTCCATCTTCTCGAAAATGTTTGAATGCATTGTTAAGCAGAATATTTATAGCTTTCTCGAAACTTACTCTCATTTCGATTCTGTGCAACACTGATTTAGGAGAGGTCTTTCTACTGTCACCAACCTGATTGTGTTTTTGTGTTTCACCAAGAAATTTTTTTTCTCTTCGTCAAGGATCTCCTGTCGATGTCATTTACTATGACTTAGAGAAGGACTTTGATAAGGTCGACCATAAGTTACTGGGGATCAAACTTGAAACTGTGGGTATTGTTGATCCCATTAAGGGTTGGATTCTTGATTGGCTAACAGGTAGTACTAAAACTGTCGTTTTGGAACAATAAGTATCTCATTGGAGCCCCCAAGACTAATGGGCTCCCCTAGGGTTTTGTCCTGGCATCCTTGCTCTTTTCGGTTTTCATTAATGGCTTCTGCCACAACAAAGTTATTCAAGGTAGCAAATTGGGATTCTGTTGCTCGCCTGTAGGCTACGATTGACAAAGCGTTAGCTTGGAGTATTCAGCAGCATATTCCCATTAATGCTGGAAAATTATGTGTGTGTATCTTGGAAACCACTAACCCACTTTCACTATATGTGTTTGATAATCTACCGATATGTGAAGAAACAAATATGCGAGATTTGGGCATCATTATTGACTGTAACTTGTCCTTTTCTCTACATACCGAATGAATTGTTAAACGGCTAACAACATCATGTATCTCTTGAATCACACATTTAGTAACCGAGAATGTAAGGTGTACCTTAAATATTTTTTGTCAATTATTAGGCCAATCCTGGAATTCATAGGTCTTAAAAAAATAGAGTTTTAATTCCATGATCAGACACATAGTCTACTAAACTGAAAAATGGGGGATTCAACTAAAAAAAAGCACGAGTACAGTGTACACAATGTTCTGTAATAAGGCCATTGCTGCTCTTTTTTCATTTATATTAATGACATCAACAGAAAAAGATCTAACTAATTCTATTTGCAGATGATATTTATTTATTTGCAAGACGCTTGAATTATTTTTTTAAAAAAAGGGGGGTAGGGGGTTAACATCACTGCAGCATATGGCATACAGAAATTGTGTTTTGTAAATGACAAAGAAAAAAAGTTTAATTGTTACATGATTAATTGTCAGAGTACATTGTTGTTGTAAAAAGGAGGCTCTTCAATAAATCTATATTTATTTATTTATTTATTTAAGTTAGTCGTAGCGCCTAAAGGCATTAAAACGACATCCACAGAAAAGGGCAAAGAATTGCCCAAAAAAAACCATTAAAACAAACTAACTGCAAGAATGTTGACACTGTATACAATCATGTTGTAAATCTAAATACTTTTCGAAAGCAATAAAACTTGTGGCATTCACAGTTTCAGTAGTCAACTCGTTCCAATTTCTAACAGTTTTCGGAAAGAAAGAATCTGCACGTACATTTGTATTACACTGCACCCTGTTAGCCTTCTTCGGGTGGTCATGTCGCCCAAAATAGCTAGGAATTTTTATATTTCGCTTATGAGCAGACTTAATGATGATGAGGGATCATGATTAAACAAACGAAGCTTCAATAATGCTGGCTATTACCCTGGAACAATCAGCAAGAGGGTGAGCGGGTTCATTCTTCCCACGGTAGCAAAGAAAAAGGGCGAGTGGCCGACAATGAGAACGGATATGCACTCTTACAAACACTAGTGCTTCAATAATGCTTACTATCAGAGCCGAGTTGATTCGGCGGAAATCAGCTAGACCGGCATATGTTACGCCGGGGAACAACTAGTTTAATTGAATTGACTCACTTGCAGACTGTGGCTTTAACTATAACAAGAGTTTGGCCGATTTCAGCATAATAGAGAAAATTCACCATGTTTTCAAAAGCATCAGAGTCAGGTGCAAAGGGTCCAGTAATGATCAACACGCACCAGTAATGTGTCCAGGGTCCAGTAATGTGCACGCAACATCGTTGATTTTATGTTACTAGTTATATACTAGCTAACTAAGGTCACGACTTCCATGTTAATTCCAATACGGTTTTAACAAAGCTATACTGCTTGCTGGGGAAAGTTTACAAATCTAAGGTTTTCCACACAGGTAAAGAAAGAGTGGTATAGGAAAAATACCTTTTGTTAATGTGGAGGTTGCAGCTAGAAACAGGTGCCTGAAGTACCACATTCAAGTCATGTAATATTGTTATTATTGTCATCTAGCAATAGATCATACCATATTAGCACAGCTGGTAGGCAGTGCTAATTAGAGTTCGTTTGCACTCTAGAATTTGCACATGACTGCAGACGTTCATGAGCTGCTACAAGAATGTGTTGAAACGGGGATTATGTCTGAACAGGATATAGTAACTGGAATGGTGACGGAAGGTATTTTTGCTGTAATACAGCAATATTTTTGCGGAGAAACGAGGTATAGCAAGTTCTGAGCTACCGCAATTTGGTGTTGATGTTGATGAAGAGTCCAACAATGTAGGTTCCGACATGGCGTTGGTGAGAGACAATGACAATAAAGTGACGTTTGCAGGACTTACAGAACTGTTGTAAGCAAGCCCAATAGAGTCTCAAGTGATGGCCAAAGTGCAGTTTCAAATGTCAGGAACTTATTTAGTGCATTGCGAGAGTCTGCCTCCCCACCGTTCTCAAGAGGAAGCAGTCAAGGCGTACGAAGCACAAGAAACAGTGTTTCTCAAAAAGATTTATGAAGGTAGTCTATGCAACGTGAAAATGGTTAAGTCAGTTGTCTTTTTGTGGTAGACTTGGTGCCCCGTACATGTCTGTCCAGATGTTTTACGCTGCTGCGTCCATTGTGGGACAGTCTGTCCTCCTGTCCGGTGTTTTTCAATTTTTGCAGGAGGTACAGATGTATGACAAGATTTAGATTAGGGGTTTGAATAACATCTCTGTAATGTGTGGTGCAGTGGCAACCCGGACCACTGCACTGTGACTGAGGTTGGTGCTAATGACCAAGTTGTCAACGCGCCATTAAGCCTCAATCCTCTCCCCCATTGTGGGTGCACGTGAAGTAGAGGCTGTCTGCAGCTTATACACACAGGCAATTCCTTTCGAGTAGTCTTGAGAAGCGTGGAGGCTAAAAGCAAGCTTCTTTGTGCATCGCTTGTCATAAATAGTGTGAAGATTGCAATCCAAGACTTCTATGACTCGAGCGCTTCTGCAAATTTGCACTGGCTGTCGTATGAGGTCACAGTGCTGCAGTTCGTCGTTTCAGTGTTCTTTTAGATCACGACTTCGAGAAGATCACAGCCGGAGGAAGAGACATTTGCTAATTGGGTGTTCGTGTGATTAGATTTAAGCTTCATGACCACACGACTATTGATGATATACGAGACATAATCCAAGTGAAAGGTATTCCCACGCTGGCGCGCCGCGCTGTCTATGCTGTGGCATGCGCAGCCATTCCCGCCCGCATGCGCGAGTGTGGAGTGCATGATGTGTGGCTGTTATCATGATCCACGCGATCTATGCCCTCATCTTCGTGCTTTGGCTGTAGCTAATGCAGAGCGCGAGTGTCAAACAGTACCCAAATCTAACCTAACACGAAGAGAGAAAGCGTCTGAGGCAGTGCATGTTAATGCTGCGCCAGTGCCAGTGTTGGTGCAGCCTCATTCCAGTGCTGCACTGCGCGTGGTTGAGAGTACCAGTGCTAGTAAGGATGTTCAGCCTGTTGAGCGGCTTGTGCAAAGTGTGGAAAATGACAGCAATCATCCTCCAGGTCGTACTGATGCAAGTAATGTTTCAAATATGACTCAGATAATCTCACCTGACTCAGATAATCAACTGGTGATACCACTGACGAAGCAACCTAAATGTCAAAATCAAGTGCCAGTGAAGTATCAGCAAGTGGTGATAGGTTAAGTGAGGTTACAAATGTTCAATTGGGTGGTATCTCAGTAGCTGCTGCAAATGTAAGTGCGTGGCGTTGTGCTGGTGATAATGCTTTCAGCAATGAGTGTGAAATTATGATCAGTGAAGGTGCACAGGCTGGAGCCTCAGTTAGCCAATCATGTGATAAGTGTGTTGCTGTTAGTGGAGATGAGAAAATGCAGGTGCAATCCTGTCGTGCTGTGAGTGCTGCAGTTAGTAAAGAAGAAATGATGCATGTACACCCAGGCAGTGATGACGCAAAAGCAGAGCATTCTCACGGTGCACCGCAAGATTCTGAAGAGACGAACGGTAGTGGCATAAGAATTGCTACTTGTTCAGGTTTAGTTATAGATTTAGAGGATAAGTCTTTAAGTGTGTCACTAAATGAAATGGGCGCACAAAGTTGATGTATAAGTGAGAAACCGATGGAGATGAAGGCTCACAGGTATAGGTATCACGTTTCGCAGTCAAGCCTGCATGAGAAAAAAGAAGAGATTGGAAATTTGCTAAACCGCACAGACGGTTTGGGGGTCCAAGAGGCACGAATAACTAGTGCAGGTTTTGAACAAATTTCAAATGTTGATTGTGTAATGTTTAGTGTTCACTCTGCTGTTAGAATATTTGTGAAGTGGAAGGTCCCTCTCTTATCTGTTGCACGCAGCCCATCAAGTGCCGCAATTGTGCGTGTAGTATTAAAGTATGGATGGGCAGAGAGTGAGTTACTGTCGTGGTCTTGCATGCTTCTTGTGAAACGACGGGTGCCATCTGGCGACGGTGGTTGGGCTAGTTCTCGGCCCCATGTATCATCATGGGTGACTTCACTGCTCACCACTTTAAGAGGGGGTCAGCTCGATGTGACACACGAGGTCTTCAGCTGGCTCGTGCCATTAAAGATTTGGATTCGACAGTAGTGCACAGTGCAATGCCAACGTTTGTTCGTTGGCACTCTGGAAAACTGCAGGGATCCATTCTGGACTTCTTCTTTGTACAACAGGGATTGCAGACTCCTTCAGCCTATATGTCCTTGAGAATCAGTGTACCAGTGACCACTTCTCTGTTGTCATGCAACCAGTAGGTGTATCGATATCAACTAGCACCGCCATGCATCCGAGGCCACGGATAGCAACGGATCTTTTTAGTAGTGGAGAAACAAGTACGTTAACGATGAGAAGCACGTTGGTACCAAGCCGCAGTCTAGCAGTGTAAAACCGGTTTGGTGGACAGCAGCGTGCAGTACTGCCATCAGGTATCACCACGGTCATACATGCAAAGGGATGAGATGCCCATCAACCACTCTCTGGCTGTGTTATCGTGCAACATCGTAGGAATCTGCATTTATCATTCGCATGGAGAAGGTGCAACACGCCACTCGAATCTGTGCTGCTGTTACAGGTAGCGGATCGATCGCTTCAGCTTGGAACAGCAGATGTCCGCTCGTGTGGGTGTGCCTATTTGTTAAGCGGGCAAACGGTGAGCCAGGCACCACGGTTCTCAGTGGACAAGCTCTTGCTGATGTCTTTAACACTCGTTTTGCTGGGGTGCTTCTCCGCCGGCCTGTAGCAACCCAGTTGCCATGGGCATTGTGTCTGGGTGTCCGTTTATTGAGTTGGAGCTCCAGCTTGCTCTCAGCAGGTGTCGGCGCATAAGCTCCGCTGACATTGACAGAGTTTCTTAATAGTGATTTATTATTTCAGACTGCTGAAGGGCTTCAAAATCTTCTGCGCTTCTATCAGGATTGCTTGATGGTGGTGAGGTTCCATCATCATGGATGTTTACTGTGTTGATCCCAGTGCACAAACAAAGGAGTACAAGATCAGACATTAGGAATTATCTCCCCATTGCCCATCTATTGTGTGTGTGTGAAAAGTTTATGAGAGGATGCTGGTCCATCGGCCAAACTGGCATTTGGAGTATTACAGCTGCCTATCCGGCAGGCAGTACGGTTATAGGGCTGGGCACAGTGCCCAAGATGCAATTCTGTTACTCCTCGCAGGTGTCAGGGAAGCCTGGGCTCACGGGCTCAGTGTCGTGGCTGTTTCTTTGGACATCCAAGCAGCCTACGACACTGTAAGCATTGAGGGGTTCAGGCTACTCTGACTCGTATGGGTGTGAACATAGATGCTTCCCTGGCCCTAAGGTGAATGGGAGCTGGTCTGCCCAAGCATAAACCAGTAGAGGGCAGCCTCAAGGCAATATGGCAATTTGGGGCAAGGTGGCCTGATAGTTAGCATAACCTTCTCATGTGCCAGAGGTCCTGGGTTCGATTCCGACCTCGGCCACCCCTGGCATTTTTGGGAAGAGAAGGGCCCTGTAATGTCTCCTGCTCATGTCGATTGTGGCATGTAAAAGAACATAGGAATTTTCGATGGGACTTTCCTAGCAAAATTGTCTATCTCTCCTTCTGGCGCCATGGCTTTGGCTGGGAGCGCGTCAAAAGCTGAAGCCTCAAGGCAGTTGCCTCAGCCCAATCCTTTTTGCGGTGACCATTAATGACGTTTTTGCCAATGTCGTCTGTTACGTGGACGACGTAGCACTGTGGTTTATTGCTGCAGATCCTGGCATTCTGGCGGGTTTGATAGAGCATGTCTTATCAGTTGCTGTCCAAAGTCTAGCTGTGCGTAGTATTGCTTTAGCCTCAGCAAAGACTGAGCTCATGGTTTTCTCGAGGCTCCCACGTGTCCGTGCCACCGTGCTCAGTGTCAGTGTTAATGGTGTCGTGTGTGATCTGTTCAGCCGGTAAAATACCTTGGAGTGTAGTTAGACAGTAGTCTAGGCTGGTTGAGCACACCAAAGTTTTGACAGAAAGGGTTTTTAAGCGGCTGCCACTTCTTAAGGCACTGGCTCAGTACAAGGACGTGACGCGGGGCATGATAATGGCAGCATACCATGTTCACATTCATTCCTCGCTGGACTATCATCTCCCATTTCTGGCCGCTGCATCGAAACATCTGCGTAGTCTGCAAACCGTAGTGAATGATTGTCTCAGGGTTGTGACTGATTGCCTTGCTTCCACGACAGTTCAAGCACAGTGAGTGGAGGCTGGTGAACCACCACTCCTCCTGAGAGCCGATGGTCTCCTAATGTCACTCCGTCTTCGCAATGTCAGTCGAGGCAAGGCAGATCCGATCTCCAGCAATTTGTTATCACGGCTTGCTCAGTGATAGTGATCGTAAAGGTCTTGGCGTCGTGGGGCTTGGCATGTCCTTGCTGTCTACCCGTGAAATGACTCCACTCCTTACTGTTGCCACTGTGTGTCTACCTTGTCCATGGGTATGGAGTGCCGTGCTAGACCAGCTGCTCGACGTGCAACCCCTGGATGCCTGTCCTATATTCTGTGATGGTTCGTTTCTTGCGGAAGCTAAAGCAGGTGGTGTTAGCGACTGCATCCCTCAACTGAAGATTGAGGTATGTCGTACGATCGTGCATTACGGTCGTGCATGATAAGATTCGGTGATCTTGTTATTTTCACCATATGTTGGAAGTTATGGTGTACCTCTTAATTTTCCTTCCCGGCCATTGTAAGGGTGAAAGGCCAAAGTGGTCTTCAAAGAAACGAGTATGCGGATGCTGTGGCCAAGGACGCTGCCCTGTCAGCCTCATGTACTATATAGTTTGTGAAATCTGTTAGCTCGCACAGAAGTACCCTAAGGTCACGCACATTGCAGCTATGGAACAGTCAGTGGTAAGGTGCTGCAACTGGCAGCTGGCAGCTGAATCCAACGTGGTCATGCCGTGTGACCCTGAACTGTCTCCCCTTCTGTGCAGCTCGGAGCACTGAGCCCACAGTCCGCAGCCTGGAGACTTCCCACTGGCCAATCCTTGCTCCTTCGCCGCATATGTTACGGTTAGGATGGGCAGGTAGTACGTGCAGGTGTGGTGCAGAGGGGACGATTCAGCACTTTCTATTGCAATGCCCACGATATGTTGATGCGCGTAAGTTGTCACGCTGGATCGCCGCCACTGACATATCACCAGGGAGTTTACTAATTCGGGTGACGCAAAAACCATGTTGTTGCGATGGAAGGCACTAGCATCTTATGTTCGTGCTACGGGGGTACGACTGTAAGCCCTCCTCTCTCATCTGTGTGTAGTTTGTTCATGAGGTATCTTGGTGCCGACTGGTTGTTGTGACGGCAGGTGTTTAATGGTTTCAGGGTCGGATGTGCAATTAGATTTCTTAGTTAGGGCAGGCGCATGGTCAAGGGCCAAGGCCCTAATCATTATAATTGAATTGAATTAAATTGAGTTAGAATTGTCGGCCACAGATAGATAAAATGAAATGGTCTTGGTTTTCGCTTAAATCTTTCAGTTTTAAACCATAGCGTGCGAAGTCTGTAATTTTGAGGCCAAATTGGGCGGCCGACATGACTGAATGACTTATTTACTTCTTCAATGTGGGCTTCGGGAAGCCAGTTGAATTGTTTCCTCGACTGTTTGCCATAATGCTGCACCTGCTTGCAACAATGCAGAATCAACTAACCATCGAACTGACAGGGTAACTCTAGACAAACATGGGACAAAGTTTGGGCGGAACCTAAACAGAAATACGCATTTCTAATGTTTCGTTTTTCCAAACAAAATTAGCTGGACAGCGAACACACCGTACACATGATATGGGCTATCATGTGTATGGTATCTTCGCTGTCCAGTCAATTTTGTTTGCGAAAAAAACGAAACATAAGGAATGCGTATTTCTGCAGCAATTACAATAAAACTGAAGTGAAAAAGTCAATAAATTAATGATACAAAAAAACGGCTTCGCCGTTTAGAAAAAAAGTATAAGAGCTCGTATCCCCATACTCCTAGCTGCAAAGGTATACGAATAAAAACGGATTAGAGTTCGCTCGGAAGCGACAAATTATAATTTCAATTCCAATTCCAGGAAGCAAGGATTGTGACTCACCAGCCTCCATGCACACACATTCATGTACATCACAAATAAATTACACACACAAAATAGAACATACACACGCACATGATACAGGTCGAAAATATAAAAAGTATTCAAACAACACATACAAAACAGACGCCGTAAACAGCCAAACGCATACAAAAAATGAAAAATACGTACACAAACACAGGCAAAAAAAACTGCCTTAATTAGGAGTATGCTTGTTTCACAAATTATAAATCCACACAAAATACACATCTAGCTACTCACAGGATACACACTTAAAATATAAAGAAAGAAGCACAGACAAATATTTTAAACAGCCTATGAATAACACGCAAATTAAATGCACATAAGCATACACACACACATACACGCGCAAAAACATTAAATATTTCAAACATAAACTGTGTTAACTTTCTGACATAACCACTGAGTAAACACAATTCTTGTTCCCTGGAAGTGGAGTTAAAATTATAGTTCGTTGCGTTCGAGTGAACTCTAATCCGTTTTTATTCGTATACCTTTACGGGTGTGAGTATGGGGATACGAGCTCTAATACTTTTTTGTCTAAACGGCGAAGTCATTTTTTGTTCAATTAATTTGTTACACGCTTCTGGTTTCCAAAGGAGACACCTACCCTAAAAATATTCCCCCCCAAAATTTTTTTTCAACGAATTCATGCATTCTTCATGGTGCAACAATTTTTTTTCAATAACCTAGACCTTTTACAGTTAAATCATATATTATTTTTTTTTAGTCAGCGTTGCGTAAGGTTATAAGTTTCAGGTTCAAATTTGATTTTCTTTGGAACGTGAATATCGCTACGGTCAATCACTAAAATCATCATAACTTTACTTTGAATTGAGATAATCACTTGAATTTTTGACATAAGTTTTCAGGTGTGGTGACTATAAAGTGAACCAAAATCATACTTCTACCCACTTTCGGTGTAGCGCTTAAAAAATCCCAAAATTTGTGCTAGACGGTATATGCAAATTGTGATTATTACTCTGGTGCAATTACACTACGAGAATGCATTTCCAAAGTTAGGTATCGCTTTAGTATATGCACCTCCTTTCGTGTCAGATACTTACAAAAATGTGGCTCAATATGAGACAGTGTTGTCTTTTTTTGGAAGAAGAGTTTTGATGTTTTAATACGTATTGGTGGGGGAAAAAAAGATGTAGATCATGAGCATCCAGGGTCCAGTCACTTAAAAAAGCTAAAAATAAAGTGTGGATCATTTAGGGCCTTGTTTAATACTTTTTGTAAACGTTGTACTAATCCCGTTGATGTTAAACTGTAAATATTGCTTGCGTATCGTATTTGTGACATAATCCATGCTTCAAAATAATGCTTGCTTTGTTTTTTGATTTATCATATATTTCACTTAGTAACGCATAGGAATCGATTTTCTTATCTTTATAATGAGATTATCAATGTGATTGTAAATTTTCCAATTTTTATCAATTTCTATTCCTAAGTATTTTGTATTTGTGACTTTAGTTAGTTTTGAACATTTACAATTAGTTGACTTAGTACAGTTGTAGCTATCTATCTACATAATTAAAATCATAGGATGTGCGTGCGTGCGTGCGTGCGTGTTTGTACCTCTACTCCTCTGGCACCTACAACGATGGGAGTAGGACCAAACGAAAGATAATTAAATTTCGCTTTTAATATGCCTATTTTCATCGCTGTAACTTGATAATATCACCCTCAAATATTCGAAAGAACCTGAAAAACTAACGTCAAAGTTTTTTTAAAGCCTCATGATGTTTGTTTATGACGTCATAGTTTGTTCATGAAACCTCCACGAGCAAAGGGAGATGACTGGAGCGCAGCGAGACGCGGCCTAATGAGCCGAAAAGGACAACGTATTTTCCATCACATCACATATAGATCTTAAAATCGGTTTTGTATTAACTGACTTGATGCATGGAAAAATCAAAACAATAGATTTGGTTTTAAAACGGTGTCAAACATTCGTGTTTCTGAAGAATGGAAGGAAGGAAGGAAGGCAGAAATGATGAATGGAAAGATGGAAAGAAGGATGAAAAAAAGGAAGGAAGGATGGATGAAAGGAAGGAACGAATTAAGAACGGATGGAAGGATGGAAAAGAGGAAGAAAGGATGTGAGAATGGAAGGGTGAATGGATGGATGGATGGAAGGAAGGATGGAAGAAATGACGAATGGAAGGAGGGAAGAAAGGATGAATGGAAGGAAGGAACCAATTAAGGATGGAAGGAAGGACGTATGGATGGAAGGATGGAAGGAAAGATGGAAGGATGAATGGAAAGATAGAAGGAAGGAAGGATGGCAAGATAGAAGGAAGGAAGGAAGGATGGATGGATGAAAGGGTGGAAGGAAGGAAGGATGGAAGGATAGAATGAAGGATGGATGGATGGATCGAAGGAAAGATGGAAGGATGAATGGAAACATAGAAGGAAGGAAGGATGGAAAGATAGAAGGAAGGAAGGAAGGATGGATGGATGGAAGGGTGGAAGGAAGGAAGGATGGATGGAAGGATGGGTGGACCTGAATGTGTATCAACTGACTTGATGCATGGAAAAAACAGACCCATAGACCTGGTTTTAAAATGGCGTCATTTTCTAGGATTCTGAAGCACGGTAACATTCGTGTTTTGGCATGGCAGTGCGTGGATTGAGCGAGAAAAGCGAGCGATTTCCACGTAAACTAAAATTTTTCAATGTGTGTCACGCTTTGCTCTCGCGATGTTTCATCTCTCACCTTCGTAGGAGATTACATCTAACGTTCTGCAGATGTTTCACCGAGTGAGGGATCATCAGAAAGTGAAGTGATAAGACGCCCATGGAAAAGTCTGTACTGAGCAGGACGTAAAGAACAATATTCTTAAAACAAGTATAACAAGAAAACCCATATAAAGTGTATACCAACACAAATTACACGTGATGTGTGGTTCTTGGTGGTTACATTGATTCAGTCACGTCTCTGAGGTAATGTTTACGCTGATTGAGTGAGCGAAGCGAATGAAAATCAGCGTTTGTCATCAGAAAAAGCGCTTTTCTGATAAATTGCTTGATTTTTTATGCTTGACTCCTTGGACGTTAAAAAATAATATTGACCTTCTCTCGAGATAACCGATATCGCATACTACACTCTTATAATTTGCTTGATAGTTTTTTATGTGGAAGGTCTGTCTGTATCATAAGTATTGCAGCAAGAAATCTCCTTGAGCGCAGCGAGACGACGCGGAATGAGCGAGCGAAGCGAGCGACTCCGCTAGTCTACATAATTAAAATCATATGATGTGCGTGCGTGCGTGTTTGTACCTCTACTCCTCCGGAACCAAAGCACCTACAAAGATGGGAGTAGGACCAAACGAAAAATAATTAAATTTCGCTTTTAATAGGCCTATTTCATCACTGTAACTTGATATTATCACCCTCAAAAATGCAAAAGAACCTGAAAAACTAATGTCAAAGTTCGTTTTTTTAAACCCTCTTCATGTTTGTTCATGACGTCATAGTTTGTTCATGAAAACTTCCTCGAGCAAAGAGAGATGATCTGAAAAAGGGTGCACGGACGACGTATTTTGCAACACACCACATATACATCTTAAAATTCGTTTTGTACTAACTGACTTGATGCAGGGAAAAATCAAAACAATTGATTTAGTTTTAAAACGGTGTCAAACATTCGTGTTTCTGTAGCACGGAGGTGCGTGGATTGAACGAGCAAAGCGAGTGATTTCCACGTAAAGTAAACCTTTTAAATGTGTGGCTCGCTTTGCTCTATCAATATTTCATCTCTCACCTTCGTAGGAAATTACAACTGACGTTCTGCAGATGTTTCTCCAGTGAGGGATCATCAAAAAGTGAAGTGATAAGACGCCCATGGAAAAGTCTGTACTGAGCAGGACGTAAAGAACAATATTCTTAAAATATGTGAAACAAGAAAACCCATATAAAGTGCATACTAACACAAATTACAAATGATGTGTGGTTCTTGGTGGTTACATTGATTCAGTCAATTTCTGAAGGAATGTTTGCGCTGACTGAGTGAGCGAAGCGGACGAAAATCTTGTCATCATAAACATGGCTTTTCTGATAAATTGCTTGATTTTTTTGTTTGACTCCTTGGACGTAAAAAAATAATATTGACCGAGATAACCGATATCGTATACTACACTCTTATAATTTGCTTGATTGTTTTTTTCTGTATTATGTCTATCTGTATCAGAAGTCTTGCAGCAAGAGGTGTTCTCGAGCGCAGCGAAATGACGCGGAATGAGCGAGCGAAGCTAGCGACTCCGCTAGTCTACATAATTAAAATCATATGATGTGCGTGCGTGCGTGTTTGTACCTCTACTCCTCCGGAACCAAAGCACCTACAAAGATGGGAGTAGGACCAAACGAAAGATAATTAAATTTCGCTTTTAATAGGCCTATTTTCATCGCTATAACTTGATATTATCACCCTAAAATAAGCGAAAGAACCTGAAAAACTAACGTCAAAGTTGGTTTTTTTAAACCCTCTATCATGTTTGTTCATGACGTCATAGTTTGGTCATGAAAACCTCCTCGAGCGAAGAAAGATGATCTGGAAAAGGGTGCACGGAGGACGTATTTTGCAACACACTACATACACATCTTAAAATTGGTTTTGTGTTAACCAATGAATTGATGCATGGAGAAATCAAAACAAAAGATTAGGTTTTAAAACGGTGTCAAATATTCGTGTTTCTGAAGAAAGGATGTGAGAATGGAAGGATGAATGGATGGATGGATGGAAGAAAGGAATCTAGGAATGAAAAAATTATGAATGGAAGGATGGAAGGAAGGACGTATGGATGGAATGTAGGATGGAAGGAACGATAGAAGAATGAATGGAAAGAAAGAAGAAATAATGGATGGAAGGATGAAGGGAAGGATGAAAGAAAAGAAGGATGGAAGGATAGAAGGAAGGATGGAAGTATGGAAGGAAAGGAATGAAGGAAGGAAGGTTGGATGGATGGATGGATAGAAGGAGGGATGGATGGATGGAAGGAGGGATGGGTGGAAGGTAGGAAGGAAGGTAGGAAGGAAGGTAGGAAGGAAGGATGGAAGGAATGAAAAAAGGATGGATGGAAGGAAGGGTGGAAGGATGCATGGAAGGATGGGTGGACCTGAATGTGTATCAACTGACTTGATGCATGGAAAAAACAGACCCATAGACCTGGTTTTAAAAGGGCGTCATTTTCTTGGATTCTGAAGCACGGAAACATTCATGTTTCTGAAGCTCGGCAGTGCATGGATTGAGCGAGCAAAGCGAGTGATTTCCACGTAAACTAAAACTTTTAATGTGTGTCACGCTTTGCTCTCGCAATCATTCATCTCTCACCTTCGTTGGAGATTACATCTGACGTTCTGTAGATGTTTCTCCAGTGAGGGATCATCAGAAAGTGAAGTGATAAGACACCCATGGAAAAGTCTGTACTGAGCAGGACATAACGAACAATATTCTTAAAATAAGTAAAACAAGAAAACCCATATAAAGTGTGTACTAACACAGATTACAAGTGACGTGTGATTCTTGGTGGTTACATTTATTGAGTCACGATTCTGAGGAAATGTTTGCGCTGAGTGAGCGAAGCGAACGAAAATCAGCGTTTGTCATCATAACAGCGCTTTTTGGATAAATTGCTTGATCTTTTTGCTTGCCTCCTTGGACGTAAAATAAATATTGACCTTCTCTCGAGATAATAATAATAAAAGTTTGTTGCAAACGCAACCGGACTGGCAAGGACCTGGTGGTCGCTAACTGCCATCCAATGTTATGACTAAAAAAAATAAAAATTTACAAATTTACAAAAGGTTAGAGTTTAAAAGTATACGATGAAAATGCTGGCTCGGCTGCAAAGGATGGTTGATGGAAATGGGCTAGGGTCACGAATGCCTTACCACCTTGGTTAGACTTGCCAGGAACACAATGGTCCCCGATGGCATCGCCAAACGTGAGGGACAAATGGAGGGGGTTGGGGAAGCCGGGTACCAATGTCAATGTTACTTAAAAAATAAAAAAAAATAATTTTTTATCCTAGATTAAAGCTTGGCCAAAACCAATTGTCGATCTTAAAAAATATACTAGAAGAAGTAAAAAGGACAATGTTCCACCACAGAAGGGTTGTGAGCCGCTGACACCGGGCCAAAGTATGGGGGGGGGGGTGAGGGGGGAGATCAAGAATCTCTCTTCAGGAAGGCAGACAAATTCTCAGTCAACAGTTCCCTACGAAACCCAATCACAGAATCCATACAGACAGTCTTGGAACGAAGTGCATTCCAGACGGGAACCACCCGCACTGCGAAAAAATATTCGCGACAATTCAGTCTGGATCCCTTAGTTGCCAGTTTCCAGAGATGACCACGAGTGCAGTAAGTTCGTGGGGCCAAGTCGAAAAAGAGAAGGTCAATCGAGATTAAGTTTCGCAATATCTTATACGTCAAAATAAGATCAAATCTTAGACGTCGCAATTCCAAAAGT
Organism: Lithobius niger; assembly: GCA_023313725.1. Classification (NCBI taxonomy): domain Eukaryota; kingdom Metazoa; phylum Arthropoda; class Chilopoda; order Lithobiomorpha; family Lithobiidae; genus Lithobius; species Lithobius niger. The sequence continues at coordinate 24,585 of JAHWFP010058638.1, forward strand.
TCAAGTCCAGCTCGTGAGAGACGTTCGATATGGTTGACGTTGCAAAGTCCGGGGAGGCCCTTAGTAACTCTCCTCTGAACGGACTCGACCAGGTCAATATCCTTGGCCAAATACGGAGACCACACCGAGGTGGCATACTCAAGCAAAGGGCGTACAAAGGTCTTAAATGCCCAAACTTTAGTTTGCACATGTCCGGACGTGAAGCAACGGTTTACTATCGCCAATCTAGCAAACGCCGAGGAACATACCCTCGAACAATGAAGGGAAGATTTCAGGTCACCTGTAACCCAGATGCCCAGATCCCTGAATTCTTCAACAAAAGGAAGACACTCTCCGTCAAGCACGTAGTGATAATCCAGGTGTACAGATCCGATATGCATGGACTTGCACTTCGAAAGAGATAGGGGCAGCTGCCACAGGTTTGACCAGCTGAGTACGCTGTGAATATCAAACATAAGATCTGGAAAAGGAACTCCGGCTAAATTTTCAGTTCAGATTTTGTCGTCATCCGCAAATTTTGCCCCATAAGACGGAGAATTCGGCATATCAAGGTCGTTAAAATAGACCAAAAAAAGAATGGGACCGAGCACTGATCCCTGGGGGACGCTGCTTGGGACTCTGGTCTTACTCGGGAAAGTATGCACCACCCTAACTTGCTGGACTCGATTTTCTAGGAAGGCAGCAAGCCAGTTCAGAAGGGGGCCGGATATACCGCAACCACATAGTTTAGCTACTGACCACTGACTCAATAGCTTTCTTGAAATCAAAGTAAACGACATCGCTCTGGACTCCAATGTCCATTGCCTCCGTCCAACGATCCAGTACATTCAAAAGTTGGTGTGTTGCAGATTGGCCCGGCAGAAAGCCAAATTGGTCATGGCCAATAATTGGCGATGTAGTTAAGAATGGCACCAGTGTGTTACGTATGACCGCTTCCATGACTTTACATGCCACACAAGTAAGTGCAACTGGTCTATAATTCTCTGGGCTAGAGGGAGCCCCCTTCTTAAAAATTGGGACAACGATGGCGTTCTTCCAAGTATCCGAAAGCTCGCCCTGATCAAAAGACATGTTAAAAATAACTGAGAGTGGGTAGCAAATCTCATAGAGATCTACTTTAATAAAAAAAAAGCGGAAAGACCATCTGGTCCACACGATGTGCTTGGTTTAAGTTTTGACAATACCGAAAGTACAGCTGTCTTAGTGAAGTGTACCATAGTGCAACTTCCAGTCCCGACACTGGCTTGAGGTCGCGGGAGGTTTTGATTCCCGTCGTCAACAACAGTATTAGAAGCAAAAATAGAACCTAGTAGATCAGCTTTGGACTTGTTATCCGTTAGAAAGACGCTATTGTGTTTAAAAGGTGGCAGGGAGCGTGAGGACATATTTTTTTTCCTTTAAAATTTAAAGAGCGACTGAATGTTTCCACCCCGGATAACAACTTCCTCCCGATGCCTGTGCCATCCCTCTACCGAGTCCGAATATGATTTTCTAGCGGTGATGTAGGCTAGCTTAGAAGGTGCATCCAGGTTTAATTTGTACTGTCGCCAAAGTTTGAGTTTACGATGTTTCAACCTCGTTATGAATCGAGGAAGACGTTTTAAGGAGCAGTCACCTCGAACATGCTGCGGTTTTTTACAGCAATCCATGTGACTCTTCAAAATGGCCAGAAAACAATTCCAGGTATCTTGGACCTTAGGGTGAACAGAAAAAATAAGTTGATTCCAATCAATCCCCTGCAGAGAATTCTTAAATAGCCGAAAATCCAACTTACCCTCCGGTAACTTAATGTGATCCCCCTGACTAATAGGAATGCCTCGATCATTGGTCAGATTCAGTTTGAAAGAAACCACACAGTGGTCACTGTTTCCAAAATGTAGTCCTATTTCGAGGTCAAACAGAAGTCGGTTATCGTCAGTAAAGATTACGTCAAGTATATTTGACCCACGCGTTGGACTGCCAACCCGCTGGCTGACTCCCAATGGGGCCAAGAGCTCAAGAAGGAGACTATGGTGGCGGTCGCTTGCCGTCAATGTCTGCCAATTAACTGATCAAAATCAGTTAAAATCATCCAAAATTACATTTGTAAGCTCCCCCTTCCGACCTTCGGCCAAGAACTGACAAACATTTACAACCGCGTCTTCAGATCTACTATCTGGGAGGTAACAAAGGGTGAAGGAGATTTTGAAGTTTGGCATGGAGATTACCAACTCCTCAATTAAGGTTGACTCTGTAACCAGCACCGTCAGGATATGAACCCTATGAAGAATTAACAGACCCCCCTTCCCACGACTGCCACAGTCACGCCGCACAACCCCATACCTGTTTAAGTCAGCAAACATCGCGTTGGTAAATTGCGTGTGCAGCCATGTCTCCACAACAAAAATAATATCATAAAAACCATCACGAATAAACGCAATAAAACAGCCTAAATTTCTTCTAACAATGCTCCGCGCATTGAAAAAAACACACTTTAAAAATGAGTTAGAATTAACGTATCAGTGTTCAGATGGGAGATTTCTAGTACGGGTTTCTCCATTTACAACAAAACGTTTTCCCGACGGACCATGCAACAAGGATAACTTCTGATGTAGCACCATCTTACCTCGTGCAGTAAGATGAATTTTATCTCTGGCAAGCAGTGTTGGATCCTGAAGAATTTCCCTATCGAGTGACAGAAAGGACCAATTCTCATCAACGCACGTCTTCCTGATGAGATTGTTTGTGTGTGAGACCAATGAGTCGGCGGCCCTGTTTACACTTCCCAGTCTCGGAAACAGTCCGACCAGGGTGATACGAGATCTAGGGCAAGCAAGCTGGAGTGAAGTACAAAAATCCGATAGGTGCAAGGCGATGCGGTTCGGGGGCATTTTCCCAATATTGTTTGTTCCCACACAAATAGTAAATGATCCACTCCGGACGCTGGTTTTAAGTAGGTCGGTTAACTTAGTTGACAGATCCTCAACCATCATTCCGGGAAAGGTTAATGTTAGAGACTTGTTGTGACTGCTGCCCCGTAGGAAGCGCACATTTGAATCGCCGATGATGGTCGGCTGTTCCGTCCATGGCTTAGTAATGGAATCAGTAACCATGGTGCTTGTCTGTTTTACCAGTTCAGTCTGCGGAACCAATTTGTCATTATGGGTCCGATTCATGACATCACACAATGACGAAACATTTGGCGTGGGGTCAGAGTGCATTTGGTTTCCAGTGTGTTTCCTCGTATCGAGACACTGTTGTGTAGGAGGTAGGCACTCAATCAGGACAGGAGCATGCCTCTTGGATGACTTACGACTAAAACTTTTAAAAGTAATGTTTTTTTCTGATGAATGGTCCACTACAAAGCTATCGTCCTCTACGAGTCTATGATGGTCATCTGGGCGACCCACATGTGCCGATAAAATTGACAACTTCACATCGCCCGTAAGGTTAAGTTTAACTGACACTTCAGCAACATCCCCGGAGGCCCCACACCCTGGATGATCGACTGAAAGACATCCGTGCATACTACCATTTGTTGGAAACGAGTCAGATTTACTCTTTTTCTGGAGCAATTCGGTGCACATCTCAAGTTTATCCAGTTTCTTCTCAAATTTTTGTGCCAGGTCCTCAGTGTAGCCCTCCAAAATAAGTTTCTGTTTATCGAAGAAATCCCTCGTCCAAGTCTCAAAGCTAGTTTTAAATGCTGAAAATTTAGTTTCCAGGGACGCCATAATTCCTTGTGCAACAGAGTCTACCTTAACGTTGAGTTCAGCCAGGTCCAGATCTTTCTCGAGGGTAAAGCCGTCCAGTTTGTTTAGTACTCTTGCAGAGATATCGAGGATGGAGGGGTCAGCAGTTGCTTCACATGATATTGATTTACCTGAGGAAGGCGTTCTCGTATGCCTCCCATCAATCGAGATAGGGGTTTGCACTGAATCGAAATACATCGTGTTTCGACGATTCTGGTTCCGATTGAGCCTTGGGGTTATGTGCATGGTCACCTTCAGCAGTATCTGCGTTGTTTTCTGGGAACGAGACGAGAAATATTTCCATGACCAGAGATTTAAACAAAAATTTAAGAAATAAAAACGAAGAAGAAAAGGGGGGAAAATGTAAAAAAAAACAACAATGGGAACAATCGCCAAGTTCACGCCTGAATCATAAATGTAACCATCTGCACACGAAAAGTTAAAAGAGAGGAGAAAAAAAAATTCTTAGAAGAGTGGTCCGCCTCCTGGATTCGAATGACACAGAGAGGAGGCAAAATGGCGGCACCCAGTCACGAAAACAAGAGCAGCACAGTCGTTTGTTTCTTCTACGATACACTTAGAAATACGCACTCCCACGCACAACCATTGGCACCTGTCCTGTCACTGGGTATTCATAAAAACACTTGACACACCTGATGCAGTAACCACCGGCGGAAAGGCAACAAACCAACACGATTCGAAGGCAGCAAGTAGAGCTCGGTCGTTACTTCATACCGAACTTATCTGGAAACTGGAAACTTCGAAGATCATCCGCATAACTTCCTAGTGGCTTAGCCTCAGCGTAGATTTACAGTCTCACTCTATCATCAACTTTCTTAACGAACCTACAGCAGTCTTTCTTGGAGGAAGGCGAGAACGGAAAGGAACGGAAAGGATAACCGATATCGCATTCTACTCTTATAAATCGCTTGATCGTTTTTTTATGTGGAAGGTCTGTCTGTATCATACGTGTTGCAGCAAGAAATCTCCTCGAGCGTAGCAAGACGACGCGGAATGAGCCAGCGAAGTGAGCGACTCCGCTAATCTACATCATTAAAATCATAAGATGTGCGTACGTGCGTGTTTGTACCTCTACTCCTCGCTCCACGCCTTCTAAGCAGGTGTGGCGGAAGGTGCGCCAGATCTCGGGGAAGGCCGTGTCTTCCCCGGTTTCACAGCTGAAGGTGGCGAATACCGTGATCTCTTCTGTGCCGGATATCGCCGACTGTCTTGCGTCTGCGTTTGCGCAGGTCTCAAGTGATAACCATTATGATCCTGGTTTCCTCGGGATTAAGCGTAGAGAAGAGGCTCACTCTCTTGACTTTCGCTCCGATAGGCTAGAGGAGTACAATTTGCCGTTTACCTGGCAGGAATTTGTTTCAGCTTTGTCCAAGTCGCATGACTCCGCCCCGGGGCCTGATGATGTTCATTATCAACTGTTGAAACATCTGCCTCTTGCTTCCCAGCAGTTCTTGCTGGGGATGTTCAACCGTGTGTGGGCAGAGGGTGCTATTCCAGCAGCGTGGAGGACGGCAGTGGTCATCCCGATTGTAAAACCAGGCAAAGACCATACTTCTCCTTCCAGTTATCGCCCAATCGCTCTGACTAGCTGTGTCTGTAAACTTATGGAACGGATGGTCAGTGAGCGGTTGGTCTGGGTATTGGAATCACGGGGATTCTTATCTGCGTCCCAGTGTGGCTTTCGACGGTTTCGGTCGACTATCGATCATCTAGTTGCCCTTGAATCGGATGTGAGGGAGGCTTTCCGCTTGCGTCAACATCTGGTTCAGGTTTTCTTTGACTTGGAGAAGGCTTATGATACGACCTGGCGTTATGGGATTCTCCGTAATCTCTATGACTATGGCTTGAGGGGAGAGATGCCACTGTTGCTTTCCGCTTACCTCTTGGGCCGTTCTTTTTGCGTTCGTGTCGGGGTGACGCTTTCCCGCCCGTTTGTTTTAGAGAATGGTGTGCCTCAAGGTGGTGTTCTTAGTGTCATCTTGTTTGCTATTGGGATCAACCCCATTGCTCAGCAGGGCGCTGTTCCCCAGTCATTGTTTGTCGATGACTTCGGCCTGCGCTTTCGGGCAGCTCGCATGCAGACCTGCGAGCGGCAGCTACAGCTGGCGATTAACAAAGTCCAGACCTGGGCGGTCAGTAATGGTTTCCGGTTTTCTCCGGACAAGACTGTGTGCGTCCACTTTTGCCGCCAACGAACACTGCATCCAGATCCTTGCCTGTACTTACAACAGGCACAGATTCCTGTTGTACCACAGGCACGTTTCCTGGGTCTGGTGTTCGATTCCAGGTTATCTTGGCTTCCACACTTGCGTCAACTTAAGGACAAGCCTTTGCGGGCGCTTAACATCTTGCGGGTTCTGTCGGGCACTTCATGGGGTGCCGATCGCATTGCCATGTTGCGCCTCTACCGAGCCCTTGTCCGCAGCAAACTTGATTATGCGTGCATGGTCTATGGTTCAGCTAGTGACTCGACTCTCCAGATGTTGGACAGTGTGCATCACAGTGGCCTGCGTCTGGCGACTGGGGCATTTCGAACGTCTCCAGTGGTCAGCCTCTATGCTGAGGCCTCGGAGGCACCTTTGTCCATTCGTCGGCGACAGCTTACCATTCAGTATGCTTTGCGGTTGCGTGCTGTGCAATCCAGTCCTGCTTGGTCCATGGTTTTCGGGCCAGACTTGCGAGTCGGTTGACGCAGTGTGGGTAAGGGTGATTTCCGCGATAGGCTCCAGCAGTCCTGTCAGGAAATAGCCTTTGAAATACCCTGCGTCTTGAGGCTTGGTGGGATGCCAGTGGCCCCTTGGCTTGTCCCAGGTGGCATTTTTATTTTCTCTCTGGCGTCCCTCCCGAAGGGTTCCACTCTACCAGCAAGGTACTTGCAGGAGTTCCGGCGGCTATGTTCTCAGTACGCCGGTTATCAGCGGCTGTTTACTGATAGGTCGAAGTCAGACGTTGGCGTGGCGTGTGCTTGTGTGTGTAAGGGAGTCAAGGTTGCCCATCGCCTTCCATCAGGCTATTCTGTGTTTTCTGCAGAGCTTTTGGCTCTCGGTTTGGCAGTGGAATGGATCCTTGACCTTCAGGGCACGCATTTCATTGTCTTTAGCGATTCCATGAGTCCCCTGGAGTCCTTGGCAAATTACAATCCTCAGAACCCCTTGACGCAACGTGTCCAAGCTTTGCTTTCCCGCTTGCCTGGTCGGCGGAAAACCGTGCTTTTCTGCTGGATCCCGGGCCATGTTGGGATAGGTGGAAATGAGCAAGCGGATTCTGCAGCGAAAGGGGCCGTTTCTGGCCGGCTCCGGAGGGATCTCGGCCTTGTTCCCTCAGACGCCTTTCCAACTCTTCGTCTGAGGTTACACGCTTTTTGGCAAGCCTTGTGGGACATTCAAGTCGGTAATAAGTTGCGTGCTATTAAAGTCACTGTTGAGGAATGGCACTCAGCGTGTCGCCGCAGTCGCCATGAGTAGGTGGTGTTGGCCCGTTTGCGCGTTGGTCACACTCGGCTTACTCACTGTTTCCTTTTGCGGGGGCTTGACCCTCCTGAATGTTCTTGGTGTCGACAGCCACTTACGGTCTGGCACTTCCTTGATGATTGTCACCATCTTGATGGTGTTCGTCGTCGTTTCCATCTTCCGCATGACATTGCGCGTCAATTGGGTGATAAGTCTGTCCTCCTGTCCGGTGTTTTTCAATTTTTGCAGGAGGTACAGATGTATGACAGGATTTAGATTAGGGGTTTGAATAACATCTCTGTAATGTGTGGTGCAGTGGCAACCCGGACCACTGCACTGTGACTGGGGTTGGCGCTAATGACCAAGTTGTCGACGCGCCATTAAGCCTCAATCCCCCCCTCCTCCGGAACCAAAGCAGCTGTAAAGATGGGAGTAGGAGCTAACGAAAGATAATTAAATTTTGCTCAGTATAGGCCTATTTTCGTCGCTGTAACTTGATATTATCACTCAAATAAGCGAAAGAACCTAAAAAACTAACGTCAAAGTTTTTTTTAAAGCCTCATGATGTTTGTTCATGACGTCATAGTTTGTTCTTGAAAACCTCCTCGAGCGAAGCGAGATGATAATCTGGAAAAGGACGCACGGAAAAAACCTAAAAGGACGACGTATTTTGCAACACACCACATATAGATCTTAAAAATGGTTTTGTATATACTGACTGGATGCATGGAAAAAAACAGGCATGTGGTTTTGAAATGGTGTCAAACATTCGAGTTTCTGAAGCACGGAGGTGCGTGGATTGAACGAGCTAAGCGAGCGATTTCCACGTAAACTACACCTTTTCAATGTGTGTTTCGCTTTGCTCTATCAAGCTTTCATCTCTCACCTTCGTAGGGGATTACTTCTGGAGAAGAAGACGTACAAACTTGCAAATAAACAAATCGTATGTTTGGAATGATGTAGATGAAATGTAGATATGCTGAGGATGTGACGAACGAACTGTGAGCAACATTTTCAATTACATTTTGCGTCGTAATAATTGGTACATCGAAATAATCAATCCGAGCAAAGCGAGCAAAGCGAGTTTAGTAGCAACTGACAAGATGCATGGAAACCTGGTTTTAAAACGGTGCCAAACATTCGTGTTTCTGAAGCACGGTGGTGCGTGGATTGAGCGAGCAGAGCGAGCGATTCCCACGTAAAGTTAACTTTTTCAATATGTGTCTCGCTTTGCTCTCTCAATCTTTCATCTCTCACCTTCATAGGGGATTACTTCTGGAGGAGAAGACGTGCAAATGTGCAAACAAATCGTATGTTTTGAAAGATACAAGTGAAATGCAGGCGCACTTAGGAATGTGATGGACGAACTGTGAGCAGTAATTACAATTAGATTGCGTTGAAATAATCAGCACATGATTTTGTGATGCTCTTGGAATCAGAGAAATTACTGGAAGCGTGGATCGACGTGCACGTAGCTTCGGGTGGCCAGGCTGTTGGAATGATTTATGGTTATCATTTGTTTATGCAGTGAAGCTTTACGAATACGCGTACTGCATTCTGACCAATTTTTTGATCGTTTTAGACGTAGAATGTCTGTCAGCAGCACGAGAGTTGCAGCATGAAAGCTCCTCGAGTGTAACGAGACGACGCGGAATGAGCGAGCGACTTCGCTAGTCTACATAACTAAAATCATATGATGTGCGTGCGTGCGTGCGTGCGTGTTTGTACCTCTATTCCTCCTGAACCAAAGCACCTACAAAGATGGGAGTAGGACCAAACGAAAGATAATTAAATTTGGCTTTTAATAGGCCTATTTTCATCGCTGTAACCTGATATTATGACCCTCAAATAAGCGAAAGAACCTGAAAAACTAACCTCAAAGTTCGTTTTTTTAAACCCTCTTCATGTTTGTTCATTACGTCATAGTTTGTTCATGAAAACCTCCTCGAGCGAAGAGAGATGATCTGGAAAAGGATGCACGGAGGACGTGTTTTGCAACACACCACATATACATCTTAAAATTGGTTTTGTATTAACCAATGAATTGATGCATGGAAAAATCAAAACAATAGATTTGGTTTTAAAACAGTGTCAAACATTCGTGTTTCTGAAGAATGGAAGGAAGGAAGGAAGAAATATTGAATGGAAAGATGAAAGGAAGGACCGAATCAAGAATGGATGGAAGAATGGAAAAGAGGAAGAAAGGATGTGAGAATGAAGGATGAATGGATGGAAGGAAGGATGCAAAAAGGAAGGAAGGAAGGATGTGAGAATGGAAAGATGAATGGAAGGACAGTACAAATTAAGGATGGATGGACGGAAGGACGTATGGATGGAGTGTAGTATGGAAGGAACGACAGACGAATGGATGGAAGGAAAGAAGAAATGATGGGTGGAAGGATGAAGAGAAGCGTGGCATTTTTTAACAGGTTAACTGATGCTCCAAGTTGGAGCACCAGCCTTCAGGAATGGAGCACCAGTCAACAATTTGGAGCACGTGGAGCACCAGCCGTTGTAGTTCTCCCTTCCTTAAGTTCAAACTAGTTTTTCGTCTAAAAAAATAAAACCACTTTAAATAATAAAATTGTAAGTAACATCTCTCCCCAAACCTCCTTGCTGGAAGGAGTGGGGGCTGTATATTATTTGTAAGTAACCCCCTTCAGAAAATTTTCCCTGCACTTCACTTTGGTGAGACTTTACTTTGGGAAACTATGGGCCACTACGATTATTAACATAATAACATAATTATTAAAATTTCTGAAAATGTGATTTTGAGGGTACAATTTATTCGACTGCCCCCCTCCACCGCACACAATATGTCAGACCTGTGGTCACAGATACATTCCCTTTTTCACAACCTGGAGCACCACTTCATATTCCTTAAAAAATGCCCTGAAGAGAAGGATGGAAAAAAGGAAGGATGGAAGGAAGGCTGGATGGATGGAAGGATAGAAGGAAGGGTGGATGGATGGAAGGAAGGATGGAAGGAAGTAAGAAAGGATGGAAGGAAAGGAAGGAAGGAAGGAAG